>JBBPMC010000271.1:0-28105 GCA_038090115.1 Strobilomyces echinocephalus | reverse complement strand
AGAAGACGTTCACGTCGCTTTGACCTGATCTAACATGATAACACTCCTTTGTAACAGTCAGCTCACTTTCTTCTTCTCCAGACATTGAAAAACTGCGTAGTTTCTTGCGTCTGGTTTTAGGCAAATTTGTTTTACTGTCAACGCCTCACTTGGTTCCTCGTCTGTCTGAATGCTTGCATGTTCATTCAAAACTCCCCTGTTGTGTGTCGGCGGGGACAAGCATCTACCATTTATTTAATTTTCGATACATGCTGGATCGACGCATTTCGCTCTTTGCTTTCAAGTAGCTGTTGAATCAACAATCAAAATACCCGTGGGTATGCATTCTAGAGCACCAGTCCATCTACACTTCTGTTGCGAATTGTGGGCCCCACATGCGGACAGCAAGCAAAGTGCTTGACCACTGAGCGGATTACCTCTGAAGAACAGAGAGTACAGCTGTAATATTTATTGGCTAGCGATGTTCAAATCGTGGAATGTCCTAATATTGTCGGTACACCAGGTGACCGATGGCACCCATGGAGGAGTCAAGGTGATCGGCCAAAGGGTGTACCGTGCAGTCTCTTCTGAGGCGCCGAGAGATGAAAGATTGTCGGACAAGCAGAACAATCGAGCATGTGGTAGACTGGCGCCTGGAAGTTGTTAAAAGATGGAGAGAATGCGAAACTTCTAGTTCAACTTGCATGAAAGTTGACTTTAGGGTGGGCCAGAAGTCCAAATCCCTGCAAAGTGATTTTCCCTATTGTATTATTGTATAGATACATAAGTTAATCATTTTCTGGTGCATGTTTCCGTATGTAAGTACTATCCCCTACCCCCAGTTCGGCACTCCACATAGGACACAACACTTTCGTGATTTTACACTACACTCATAAGTTTTTACTATACCTGTGTCTGCAAAGCTGAACGGACGAAAACGATGCAGTAGTTGTTGAGTTGTCACTCGCCGAGTACTTGCCGAATCGGAGTTTTAATCTCGCCTGCTGGACCGACACGCGACGCGATCGTTCTTCAAGTCGCGCGTTGAAGGACGCCTCGATGGTGGGCCGTCGAAGGCAGCGAGCTTCGAGCCAGAGTATGAGGTTCGAATGGACCTTGCTGTCCGGCAACTCTGTGATGGGATCACAAGCTTGACTCGCTCGCCCGAAATTAGAAATTTCATGTCGTTTGCCATTTTCAATTCCCTGTAAAGATTGTTAAAATATTGGTATCCCCGGTGTGTGACCACTTCCGCGCTTCATTTTGATAGCCTATTTTATTTTACGTCACTGGAGCCTGAGGTCGCCGTTTTAGGAGACTCTTGTTTCCTTCGACCCCCATCCCACTTCTTAGCCCTTTTCCTATTTTCGTATTCCAAAGTCACAAATCACAAATCAAGAAACATGGATAGTACTGGTTGGCGGGCTCGCAAAAAAGCCCAGGAAGTAAGTGGTCCTTCATCATCACTGTATCAGCTGCTGTCCCTAATCTGCTGATCTTGCAACGTAGGATGATTACTACTACCAGATGCAGGGCCAGAGGGGGCCAGATGGTAGATTCGTCCCGGTGCATGAAATTGCACCGCTGCCGGACGGCAGTTTTGCTGGCGGGTTTCCCGTGCCTGGAATCCCTCCCTCTCTTCCGCCAAAGGCACCACACCACACTCCTCATTATCGACAAGCATCCAGCAGCTCCGGGACGAGTTATGTTCGTCCGGAGGCCGCCCCGTCAATGGTACGGACAGACTCTGCTTACATGGCACAACTGCCTCCTGCGGAACGTGCCCGAATGCAAAGGGCCCCACGCACGGATCCGTATCTTCAGTTCATGGTCGGTCCTTTGCTACGTTATGATACCGTGGATGGGAACGGTCTCTGGCACGGCGCTGTGTTGATAGTTAGTGCGTGCATTGCGAATGCCCCCGCTGTGGTCCGCTGAGCCGATCTTCGGATTTAGCCGCTGATTCCGGGTCCTCATATGAGCCTCACCCGGTCTTAACTTATCAGTGGGATCCTGAGGAGCGAGCGTACCCGCAAGTTAGACAGCAGGGTGTCGGACTATCCTATGATCTCGGACCACACCCGGCCGATCCCCATTCTACGGCTATGTCTCCGACCACCCCAGTATCGGAGAGCTTTGGTTATGATGATTACAAGGCGAAGAGTGCAACAATGCGCGACCAAACACAACGTGTCACAGGCCAAGAGATATACGTCTATGCGGGCAACGGGGGGTGAGATTTATGACCGCAATTTTACCCGAATAGCCGAATGACTCTGTCTAGAACCTTCACTTTCTGGAGGTTCCCGATCCAGATACAACTAGGGAACGTTGAGCTATGCATCAAATACAGTATCAATAACAGTGTGCAGCTTTCTTTCTTCGTCCCTGCCGTTAACCAGAACATGCGCTGGGCTACCTATTCCGTACGTAGCTGACTCTCTGCCACTCAATAATCCCATCATTTCCGCTCAACAGTGTAACGGGTTCAGTGCTGGTGTCAACCAGGAAGAATTCAAGGGCCCAGGGTTTAGGAGCGGTTACGACCCAATGTGGTTTGACTTGCTTCGGGACCACGCGAAGCAACCGTTCCATGTGCTGGTAGGCGGGGGAGATCAGCTCTATTGTGATGCGTAAGCCTTGGCTCGTTCAAACAAACGTGCCCGTTGACATCTTGGGAAGATTAACGAAAGAACCGGAGATGCAAGACTGGATTTCTCAAACGAATGCATCAGTGAAACTGGCCTATCCTGTGACTCCGGAGATGTCAGCGTGCATCGATCGCTTCTTCTTCAACCATTATTGCGCTTGCTTTAGGAATGGTGCATTTGCGAGAGCCAACAGCTCCATGTAAGTGCTGTTTTGATTGACTCTTCCAAATGACCCATTTTCCACCAGTCCGATGCTCAACATGTGTGGTAAGTGCTAGAACAAGCATCCAGTTAGTCGTCTCTGATTTTGGGTTGCTTGATCCAGATGATCACGGTGAGCTCACTTCACTCTCTTTCTTTGCACCTTGACTGGTTATCCCTCCCCAGATCTGGTGAGTTTATTTATTACATCTCGGTATTCGATTCCCTCACTTTCTATTCATCAAGATTGACGGGTATGGGAGTTGTGAGCAAAGTTTTACTGATTGTGGGACCGTACACTGAAGTGACTGTAGATCCAGAAGATTTACAGTCATCGCCGGTTTTTCTCGCGTATGTTGTTTGTTGTCTGACCAGGGCTGCTTCGACGTATTTATTGCATCGTAGTATCGGTTCTCGGGGGTACTTTTTCTATCTGCTATTCCAATGCTTCATCAATCGTGCGGCCATTCCTCCAGTCGTCACGATGCAACCTATTGACAAGCTACATTAGCATATGCTGATGGACTTGACGACCGTCTGGGAGCTCATCCTTTCAAATCTCTGATTCTTGGTGCTCGGGGACCATACGTCGGCTTACCGTCACATTCGTTTCTCGCATACATGGGCCCGAACATTCGCATTTTGATGTTGGATTGCCGGCAAGTCCTCATTTTGCTTTGGTTTAGCCCCCGTCTCACTTTGACCCAGGGCCGAAAGGAAAAGAGACAGGGTCTGTAGTGATGAAGAATACAAGAAAGCAATGGCAGCTATCGATCAGTTTCCTCACCACGTGGAACACCTTGTTATTCAACTTGGTACATTAATTCAATGCAACGAACGCGGGCTCGGCTAATCAGAGTCTTTCAGGCGTTCCAATTGCGTACCCGCGCATGGTGTTCATGGAGGGTGCATTGGACTCCAAATTGAATCCTTTAACTGCGATTGCACGTAGTAGCCACGTTCAGATGTTGACCGGGTTCGTGAATAAGTTCAATGGGGAGCCAGAGCTTCTCGACGACATGGTCAGTGGTTTCTGGTCACAAAACCAGCTGTCTCAGTAGCGTCGACTTCATTTAGAACGACCACTGGACAGCGAAAACTCACAAGGTATGGCTGGATGGTTATTTCATCGCTGATACTAATGGACGTCGCGCTATGTACCCAGCAAGAACGTAATTGGCTTATTCAACAGCTTCAAGGTATTGCAAAGGCGAAACACGTTCGCATTACATTTCTATCTGGTGATGTTCACTGTGCTGCCGTCGGTGTTTTCAAGACCCTTTCCCGACAGGCTGGAGGTGGAAAAACTCTGGACGTCCCCCCTCCTGCAGACCACCGGTACATGGTTAACGTTATTACGAGTGCAATCGTGAACACGCCGTTCGTCGCACCTTCTCCCGTCTCCAGACACCTTGTCTTCTGAACGATCCTTCACAGCCCCCCCGTCGGGGTTATCGCCATGGTGTGTACGTTGGCCAACAAGGTGCACAAGACGCTCCACCATGCCGAAACAGATGAATTTATGGTCCAGTTCTCTTGCCTGCCCACCCGTCCGTTATTTACCTTGCGTCTTCCAGATGCCGCTATTCACGCACGACCCTGACGGCACGTCGCGCGACAAGAACAAGGTCATCATGGGACGGCGAAACTGGTGTGCGGTTTGGTGGGAGCCAAACTCGGGAGACATGGTATTCGACATTCGGACAGAGAAAGGAAAGGGGTTGGGCGAGAGCGTTGGGTACGTCTGCATTCGTCGGATCCGTTGGTACTTCGAAATTTAATGTTCGTGCAGGTATCCTGTCCGAGCCCCTCCTCCGCGGTGGTGATGATGTTGTGATTGTCATTCATTGTTCATGCTGCGCAATTTCGCTACTTGCCAGCAAGTTTAGTCGTTACTTCTGTTGTCGGTACACGCATAAATCTGCGATATGTGTGGAATTTAGGACACATCACTGAGATCTAGATCCATGACAGGCATGTTGAACGAGTCGCTGCCCGCGTCCTCCAAGTCCATATCTCCGTCCTGCTCCGCATCGCCATCGCCAACACCTTCCAATGCCTCGGAATTATATCCGCTTTCTGTCTCGGGGACTTGGTGATAATCAACGCTAGATGTAGCAGTGGGCGCGGGTGAGTGCGCCTGGTCGATGTCGTCTGGAAGTATGGGCGCGAGTAGTGCCGAGACAGATGGTCCGAACCGATCATCTAGCACTGCCGCAGACTCTTCCTGTGCGATGGAGGTCTCACGAAGGGGAGAGGCGGTGTGAACGGAGGCTTGACGTAGCTCCGCTTCCCGTACGCGTTTCTTGGCCGCACTTTGTTGCCTCCGAAGCTCCTTTTGGGTCTTCTTTTCCTCCTCCATCTTCTCCCTCTCGGCTCTCAGCGCCGCCTCAACCTTGGCTTCTTCTTCCTCCCGCGCGTCGAGATCCCATTGTTCTTGCATAAACTCGGGGTAACGTTCAACCATCGGCCGCCATGTGCACTGCGACGACGGCTTTACGTCCTCTCCAGATGAACTCCGAAGGAAGCCCTCGATGTCAGGAGGTGGCGGAAATTCGAAATTGGGGCCAGGATTGATCCTGACCCGCGCATAGTTGAACAGGGATATGAATGGATAATACCCAAGCGTTCCGTCATCAAAGGGGTTCTCTTTGTGCTCCCGCGGAGCGCCTTCCTTTGGACGCTTCTTCGTCTCCTTGTCTTTCTTGCGTGATGCGGGCGTCGTGGGTAACGGGAGATAATCGTACATGTCGCGAAAGGCTATATTTTGGCATTCGCCGTTGACAAAGAATGCGACGTGTGATCCCGTCAGTTCTGGAAGAGGACGTAAAACGGGAGTCTCCACTCCTGGTGCCTTGCGCTCTGGTAAGCTTTTAGCACCTGACGCTTTCTTGTTGGGCGGAGCTGAAGGTACAGAAGCTGTGGTTGACGCCTTGCTGGAGAATTCCATAAGTTTTATCATTTCCTTGCTTTGAGGATACTCGAGGCTTTCAAAGTACTCTTGACCTTTGAACTCGATAGCGATGCGTTCGCGCTTCAAGTGCGCGGGGTCGTGAGGATCACCAGGATCAGGCCGTCGCCTTTGGGGCAAGAAGATGTACATCCCGATGACGTCTCCTGTGTGGAAGGGCCGGCCATACGGACGCGGACGAGAGAGCGTCACCTTCTCACCGGTCTTGTCCCTGATCCCATAAGAGTAAGCGTCAAGCCCAACAGGGCCGTTAAGAGGTGCCTCGCGTCGCGCCCATCCGAGACGAACGTAACTTCCCTCACGCATGTTTGGGTCTGGAAGATCGGGTGGACGATCGCCCCCACCGCACTCTATACGTACCTCCATGTACCAAGCACCTTCCCTGACCGGAGCATTGCAGCGTGCGCTGCGGAACCCGCGCTCGCCCAAGAGTCCAAGCCCGTCAGGGGAAACTTTGACGAACGCACTGCGATCCTCCCAGCTCACGCGAAAGGACGGTGGCGCGCTTTCGATGGTACGACAAGCCAACGCGGAGCCGATGGGCGCGACGCCCGCTGGGACGTAGCGGAACCCGATCCTGTTCATGGCGAGCTGCTCGGTGGTGTGGTACACGGCGCCCGGGGTGTCTGGGAAGGTGGGGAAGCGGGAGATGGTAAGACGCGGACGGGAGAAGAAGTCGTGGCGAGCGGGAAGGACGACGTTGGCTGCGGGGTTGGCATTGGTGTCAGAGGGTGCTGGGGACGGTTCTGGAAGGGTCTGCGCGACTCTGCGTTTCTTTGTGGAGTGATTATTGTAAACGCCGGGCGTCGACGGTCGCGACGATTCGGAGGGCATGTTCGACAGCGAGCAGCGATAGCATAGGGTTTTATTTTAATCACGTGATTTAAGCGCGTCTCGACACGCTGGTTGATCCAAGATCCCGCCGCCGAGAGGCAGGTACTCCGTGGGAGACGACCGGGACCTCATGGCTATGCGAAAATAAAGATGGCCATAGTAACTTCTCTTCGTTCAGACCGAAACGGAAAGTCCGACATCGGGCAACGTGTAATCCATAGAACGACGTTGCCGCGAACCCGCAGGCACTGGCCGCGATACTCCGATCAAGAGATATATGGATGCAGAACACAGGACCACGGCGGATACCGAGAGATCTTGCAATCGACGATAGATAGCAGGCTGTGTTCGACAAGGCCCGGGTCGACAGCGGATGTGACAACTTTGCGTTTATCACGCATACAAGAGGACGTACATACCTAAAAATGAATATTGATACGTACTAGGAAAGTTGAGCCTACTAGTAATGGCCCCTCGTTGGTGCAGTTCATACATGTACACATTTACTATCTATCCAACAGCTGTGGCGAGCCGAGCCGAGCCGGACTGCGTGATCCAAAGGGCGCCTTGAGAACAGCTTGGTATCAGATTCACACTTGCAATCTTCCTCGCGCAGAACGGGGCGATCATCGAATACTCATGAAGCGATATAAATCGTAGAATCCCGCGTCATAGCGTATCAAGCACGTGATTTATCATCTGAGCACGCTGGACCTCGAGTTAGATGTTTTGATCTTGAACTGCTCGCATCATGACTGCCCTGCGGTGAGCTCTGGTTCTCTCAGAAAACTATAAATGAATTCCGAGTGCATGATTTTAGACGTATTCAAAAAGTGCTGTTCCTTCATTGGTCACCAATATTATGTAGCTCATGGTTGGCCAGGAATTGAAAGACATCATGGAGAAGCCCGTCGATGTACGTATTGGTACAGATGGCCATGCGATCGTGCCATTACTAAATTAACCATTCGCATAGGGCGTGACGGTGGAACCAGAAGAAGACAATGTGTTTGTCTGGAACTGCACCGTGAAAGGCGCGGTCAGCCCTTCTCACCTTTACTCGCCCCTTCGCTTGGTTGACGGTAAGCATCGATCTACAAGTCAGATAGTCCATACAAAGGCGGAACATTTCGCTTCAAGCTCGGTCTTCCGTCCAACTTCCCCTTCAAGGCGCCAAGTGTAAGCTACACGCGTTTCATATTGAACTGGAATCTGGATGTGGTGTGTTCTCCCCCAACACGCTGCAGACCCACACCTGTCCTCCGCATGTCTCCGTTTTCTGTGTCACTTTTCTGCCGCTTCCGTTCTCTCGTCGTATTACGTATCTGATGTTTCCTGCTTGCCAGGTGGTGTTTCAGACCAAGGTCTATCATCCTGGGATCAACGAAGAAGGTAGTATCTGTGTCCCTATTCTCCGAGATGAGGTGAGACCACCTCTCGAGTACGCAGTTGCCAGTCGCGAATGGAGATTGCTGACGAGCTCGATCTGTTTTCGTGGACCGAACCAGTGGAAACCATCGATCACCTTGTCAACCGGTAAGCCGTTAACCCTTGTCCCATTTCCGGTCGCAAACGAGAGGTTTTCAGTGCTTGCGATTGTTCAAGAAAAGCTGAACAACCCGAGTCCTGATGATCCGTATGACGCTGACATCGCTGCAGTATGTTCTTGTGGTTCTCTTCGGCCTTGACGACCCACGGGATGATTTAGTTGTTGAAGACGGACAAGGCCAAATTTCTGACCACGGCGAAGGAGTACACGAAGAAGTGAGTAGGGCTCGGTTTTCTTTTCCTGCGGATCTGAACCCTTCCAAACGTAGGCATGCTATGTGACCGCTTGACCGATTGTAGCTCTAGGATGAAACAAATAGGGATACGGACGAGATATCCGCGAGCCATCGAATCTAAGGTTACTAGTAGTTTGTACTAGTTGGATTTCACATCTTGTTGAACCTGATAAATGGCGTGAGCGGGACGGAGTCGCTGATGGCCATAGCCGAAAGCGGTAAATTGAAAGAGCCAGCGGACTTGCCCGTTGTCTCTCGGAAGAGTTGGTGCCGTTGCAATGACACCGGGTCAGCTGGCTGCGTCCTCGGGACTCGTAGCGAGATTTGAAACTGCAGAACACGAGGACGGCGTCGCGATGCGTGTGTTCACCCATTGGCATTCAAAGTGACTTCTTCCACTTGACCGGCACGAGGGTAGTCGAACTTGTAACTATGTAGCGTATCACATGCACGTGCATGCGAACACGGTACCAGGGCAAAGTTGCTCAGGCTGGTGCTGCGCCCGCGGTCGCGTGGAGCGTTCGAGGTTGATTCTCGGTTCAAGAAGGGCATACAAGCCGTTGCGCCCAGTGCAAAGCCATCACACTGACGAGTCCCAGTCTGGCTTGGGCGTTCCGTAAACACCACAACTCGTGTTCAACACGTTGCCTGTCATTTTCCCTCCCAAGACGAGATCTAATCAGAGCCAGCGCTCCCCTTCCGCTTGTGTCCGCCAACGTGTTCAAAACGAGGGAAACCACTCGCGAATATGTACCGTCTCCGGTACGTCCCTCGCTAATTCGCGTGTATCACCTCCCCGAATTCATATTCTCCCTCTTACCCTCAATCTTACTCCTCCGACCCTGCACCTCAACAGCAAAAAGTTCGACCCTAGGACTTCTTCGGCTCTTCACAACAATTCCGTCCCGCAATCATCCTCTGAGGGCGACCCCCTTGGGCTCCCTTCTGCCGACGCTTTTCGCACCTCTCCCATCCTTCCAGAGTGTGTTCCTTGTTCGTCTCCTCCCTGTAACTTCTCACACAATGTCATCACAGACTTGCTCGCCGGTTCACCCTTCTTCGCACCGCGTCCGGCAACCCAGTCTCCCTAGTTGACCTTAAACTCAAATTCGCCGAACAGAGAGCGAGGGGGGCGTCTAACCAGGTCTCAGAGGTCGAGGAGGATATGATTCTGCAGACCCTGGGTCGCATCCGCTCCAAGCACGCTGCATCAACCAGTCACCTCAACCGAAGCGATCCCAACGCAAGCGGCGCCAGTGAGGCAGGCGTTGAGTCCGACTATCCTCCGGAGCGGTCTTCACACCTGTCGAGCAATACCACTTCCACTACCTACCCTGCGTCTTCTATCACTTCATCCCCCCGATCCACCAAGCGGTACAGCAATAACCTCTTTTCGTCAGGACGCCTTCGAGATTACGGGTATCTTCGCACTCTTTCACAGAGGAGTCATCGAAGTGCAGTGTCAATCACTCACACGGAATCAAGCCAGAGTTCGAGAGAGGAGACGTCTCTGAACTCTATCGAGAGCCTACGACCCACCACCCCAGACGGTGGTCCTTCCACATCTCCACCTTCAAGCACTAATGACAAGACGCCTGTTGCGCGCACAGCCTCTCTCGTATCCTCCAACGAGGACTTGATATCCCATTCGAGTGCCGAAAATGGCGGTGGCTTTCGCCTTTCGAAACGCGCTTCTGCTGCGTTGGCACAGGTCATTAAGGAGTTTGAAGAACCCGAAGATGAGATTGTCATGCCACGAACTGCACACCCGGTTCTTCGGCCTAGCGACTCTGATCATCCACGCGTGGCGAGCGACACGAAGGAATCGCCGGAGACAGGTACTTTGGTAAGACATAATAGTCTCGGCTCGTTTATAAGCTTCTTACTCCTGATCCGCAAATCAGCATACCCACCATCGATCATCTTCCGACTTTGAGGCCGGCACCGCAATATCATCCGATGGGCACATTAGCATAGAGCCAGATACTCGGCAGCTATCCCCTACTCCGCACAGTCGCCCCGGTACAGTCTCGCCAACCCCTCGTTTACCAGGATACATACCCGGGATGCCGCGACCCATGACGCCACGCGAATCCTCTGTCGACACCGAGGATATTCGTTCACATTCTACCACGCCACGTGCTTCTTCGCCCATTGCAACCGCCAATGGACAGAACGCGCACACTTCTATCTCATCTGGTTTGCTCAGACGAGGCTCCGACGCATCCAGAAGTACTCCTCGACCGAGTTCTTCCCAGACCCATGCAGCGGTGAACTCCTATTTGTCACGGAGTAATAGCGGAAGACGTACACCGGATGCTCAGCGTGATAGCACAAGTGGCACTGAGCAGGAAGGCTCAGCTGGTTCGTCTGTCTTCATCCGACGCAGACCTATATCTCCACTGTCAGGTCCTGCGTTCCAACCGATGGCTGTTTCTCCTTCCCCTCGACCCAGCACGCCTTCAAATATCACGTGGACTCTCGGGGGCTCTGCGAGCCCCGAAAAGGCTCGCATTAAATCCGAGGGTCGATCGTCCCATAGCAGGAGTGGGAGTCAGAGTACTGAAACAGACTTCCAAACCAACGTAGATCGTTCTAAATCACCTACAAAGTCCTTGCGCTCTACAGCGCCACCCGAATCTCCCGGACCTGTCCAAACAGCGTCAGGATCAAAACAGAGCAATTCGGGCAGTCCTGCGGACTCTCGCGCGCCATCTAGTTTGTCCACCTACGACTTTGGATCAACTCTGTCTTTTGGTAGCCGTGCTGTTCGATCTCCGACTCCAACCCAAACCCGCAACGCAGCTTCCCCCACATTCCCTTCTTCCGACTCCAACAACAATACAGCTCGTTCGTCGAAGCAGCACTTCAAATCCCCTTCAAACCATTCTTTCGGTCTCTCCCAGCTTTCTTTATCCCCTATGGCAAACTCTTCGCGTTCTTCCTTGGAATCGACAGGTTCGAGCTACCATTCCTGGGAACCAAGTCAGAAGATCGGCTGTGCTCTTGATATTTTCAATGGTTCTATTGGCCAAACTGCACCTATATGGCATGGCCTCGACAAGTCAGATTCCCTAACACCTGGTAGCTCTCAAGACGAGTGTGATTTTGAGGGAATAATCCGGCGCTATGCCGGACTCACCAAATCCGACTTTGTCGTAATACAGGATAAACTTGTTGGGGCTGCTCTCCACAAGGCTACTCTTCCTGATACTCGTGAGAGGTCGAATTCGTTGCGCAGGCGGCGACCTTCGACCTCTCAGTCAAATTACTCAACTAATGGTCGGGTACGTTCTTCTGCCTTATGACATAGCAGACGCTGATAGGCTACGTAGGTTGTGAGTCCAACGCCGACCCAATGTGGTCCTGCTGGCCGGCGATCCCCCGCTTTGGATAATAACGCGAAGGCCAGCGCACTCTTGGAGTCGGTGGTAGATAGCATACCCCTTACTCGCATAGAAACCAAAGTCGAAGATGATACTGAACCGGAAGTCTCACCTACAACTCGAAGAAATCGAGATCTTGCGCGTGCTTTGGGCTTTGGGAATGACGATTCGAACCGCCTCGTCGTACCTCCAATAGCCCGATCGGACTCCTCCTCCACTTCAGTTTCACTCACTATTGAAGCCATCTTACCCCCCATATCCCCTCAAGATGCGGAGAATAGTGCTCGTCTGAGCGCACGGTTGCCGAAGTCCGAGACCATGTTGTCCCCAGGGCCACTCCCACAACGATCTCAATCCATGCGGAACCCTCGGTCGGTGCCTATCGACCAGAATGACCTCGCTAGGGAAGTGCAGCGCAAGGCGGATGCGGCTACTGCTGCCCTCATGAAATCACCAGGAAAGAAGTTTACCGATATCAACGCGTCAACGCTATCTGTATCTCGTAAGAAGATTGACCCAAGCCAGATATCTGAACCCCGGCTATTGTCGGCTCCTACTACCGTCGAGACAATTCCGCTACAAGTCCCGGTTTCGCTGCTCCCAATTACCCCCCAACCTGCCCTCGGCCTCACTCAGCGTATGAGGCGCTTTAGGGACACACTCAGAGTAAAGCCAACCTTTCCCAGTGGCGAAGAAGCCACGTCTCTTCCTGTTGGTATTCAGCCACAGCCCGCTTCACAAGGTCTTGGTCGTCGGCCGACCCTCCCGTTGCCAAGATTTGGACCTGGCAGTTCAACAGACCTCGCCAAGCTGAAGACTTCAAATGGCAGCCCTCCTGCGCCGGCCGCTCCAGGGTTCAAAGGATTGATGGCACGTTTCCGAAAACCTCGTACGACGGACAGTGTGGGGGATAGTCAATCCAGCATGCATTCTCGAAGTTCGCCCACTACATCTTCACCTACAGCATCGTCGCATCAAGGACACGCGCGAGGAAACACCACGTCTTCTAGTCCCCCGGTAGCCATAAACGGGACATCGGGCGATGCGAGTGCACGCCCAAGTCCCGACGCCTCGGTGGCTAACAATGTCGACTCTGCTGCAGTGAAACAACTCTTCGAAGCGGCATCAAAGATCGGACTTGATCAAGTCGCACTGAACGACTTGCTCGCCCGCTCAACCTCCATTTCTCGGGTGACGGCGGGTTGGAAGTGGTCCGGAGGATCCTCCACAACCAACAATACTTCTCTCACCCCAAGTACCCAGCAAGCTCAATCCGCTGATAAGCATTCAAATGGTGATGGTCCATCCGGCCCGGGCGATGGTGCAGATGACAAAACTCTGAGAAAACCATCCCTGCGCAAGACGGGTGACCCTGTTCAGAACCCCCAGAACCCCCAGATTCCTGAGAACGCTGCCGTTATTCGACGGACCCTCATCTTCCCCTCGGAGTTTCGTGGTTCCAAGGTGGACCTGAGTCAGGTGAACCGAAAAGCGATAATGCGTCGGCACCGTCGCTCGGGTAGCACGACTTCTGCTCAATCAACTCGCTCTGTGCATGACCGGGCACCGACGCCGCCCCCTCCGAAAAGCAACGGTGGCCGCCGCTTCTCTAGTGAAAGATCGCCTCCGGTGCCTGGATTGATAACCTCTATTGGCGCGCAGGCCGAGGCGCTGCTTCGAGCGCCTGCCTCAGATGCTGCAGCTGAGAAACAGAATTCCCCATACGATTCACTGTGGGTATCTTCTTCCCTATTAATCACGTCTCAGCCTTTATTTGACTAGCTACGACATGTACTCTGGTGAGAGCAAACACACAAGTACCGTAGTAGACGACGCGGGAACTGAGCACAACCCGGATGGCACAGCCACTCAGGAGGGTCCCGCAGTCGAAGTGATCGAAATGGCCAATGGGGAGACTATCTGGTAAGTCCTCGTGCGTGTCGGGCTTTATGTCGATTCATCATTGTTTCCAGGCAGATCGTCAATGGTTTGAGGGATGGCGATGACAACTCTTGGTACCCCAGGACCAGCATGGGATCGGAACATTCAGCGCGAGAGAACGGTGATGGTGTACAAGTACTCGTCAAGGAACATGCCAGGACGATATCAAAGGGCAGTAGTTCCTCGATTAACCCCTCTAAAAGGTCCTCTCAGAGCAAGTACCGCCCAGAAACCAAGGTGGGGGATCCTGCCCTTGTCACAATCCCACTGCCAACCAAGTTCCTGCGACCAGGTTTTTTATAGCTCATCCGCACAGATCAGTCGCCTTATAGAAAGCCTTTCCCAGGGGATGGACGCCGGTTCGTTCAACTTCGTCCTTAATTCACCTCCCACCCACTCCACTGCGAGTTTATTCCACTCTGAGACCGACTCACGATGGACTGTCGAAGAAAGATTGGAAGATATTATCAGAAATTCCTGATCCCCGGATTTATCTGCACACCTCCCCTCCTTGGTTTCTGACCTGCATTCTTCTGTTTGATTATTATTCACATTTACGCTTGGGTCCTAGGTATACCCGTATTTGTACAACCTATGGGATATAAATAAGTGGTATTATCGCTATCCTCGTCGATCTTAGATCACTCCACATTCCAATCCAGCCAGCGGTTGAGATTAAGCGCGAGAAGCACTTCCAGCAAAAATAACGCATCAGTGAAGTTGTACTGCAAGGTGCCATGGGAGGGACCAATCGGCGTCGCTTGGGGGAACCGGCGATACACAGCAATTGGAGAGCTGCCGGGACTCGCGTAGTACAACTGAACAGAGCGATGGTGAGGAATGCGCATAAGCGTGACGGTCGTGAGCGACGGTACCTCGTAAGAGTTGGAATCGCGATACGAGCGCCGCCACTCATACAACCGGCCATCGGCCGCCTGGAAGCGGCGGGCGCTGTGCGGAGTCATGACGGTCAGCAACGGGGTTAGACACGGAGGACGATGGCGTACTCACGTGGGGGAGGAACCAGGCTGGACGAAATGTTCCATGGGGGACTTCCTATCGCCAACGGTTGCGAAGCCGAGAGCGTCGCCGTTGGTGTCCCAGTCGAGCGCCGCGACGGGACGTTGGTTGCTGCAGATCTGCGATGGCGCGAGGGCCCGCGGTGGTCAGCGATGGGGTGCTCGCACAGCGCCTCGGGGGCGCACACGCACCGTCGTACGTGTCGTGCACGGGGACAACATCGTGGTCTCGAACTCGAAGAAGACCGGCTTGTCGTCTTCCCCGATGACGATGCATCCATCGCGGGGGTCGTCTCTGCCAGTGAAGTAAACCTCGTAGGGAAAGCGAGACATCGTGAGGGGGGGCTGTTGTTTAACGCCATCGAATGCGCGCCCTCATATACGAGAAAAAAAAAGGCTGAATTGCAGTTCAAGTTTCGGTCCTCGAAGCACTGCTCTCGTGACGTCTTGACCACAGGCAGAAAGTGCCTGATCGATCGTGGCGTGCTTCAAGTTGTCTGGGTGGCCCATGGATCGATCAGTCGACGGAGATCCACTCAAAAAATCATCCGGTATGGTGCGCGTGGTCCGAAGTTTCGACTAGCCGATCAGATGTCAAATAGCACAGCTGAAGGTTAAAGTGGTACTTCCCGAGGGCATTCCGGTTCTGTACGAAATAGCGCCAAAATGAAACGATTGAACACCGACCAGTGAAGTCACCTGTGTGTGTTTGCACTGTCTTCTACCGAGGCCTATTCGTGGCTCTCTTTGAAAGTTATCATTCCAACAAGTATGTAAATTGGGGTCAAGAAAGCAGCCAGTGGCTTCACGTAATATGGATTGCCAGTTCTGTCGGTTCATGAGTTGACCTTCCAGAGTGGCCGTTTGCGCATTTTTCGGGTGACATGAACTGCACTTCCCCTCATGTGACCTCCACCAAATGCAAGCACCACGGTCTCCTCCGATCCCTGGCCCCGCGCAATACCCCTTTTCCTCAGCTCTATAGCATCCTTCGCAAACTTAAAGCGGCATTGGTCGGAACCTGTAACGATAATGAATGTCGGGATGAACGACCGTGAGTACCACGACTACGCACCGATTTGGAACGTAGGTGATTCCACAGCTGCCTTAAACATGTCAAAGGGCACGAGAGAAAATATCTGCAATAAGGTATCGCGGCTAGAGTGCCCCTGTGATGGACCAGATTCGGATCCTGCAGATGAGTATATCTCCAAGGTGTTGGGAAGTGTGACCACCAGGAAATTGAAGACATCTTCTCGTAATCTGCGTGCATATTCTCCAAAGACAGACGTCAGAGATGGTTGGGGCGTGAGTGACCCGTCGGGTGACACAGGGATGCTGTCAATGAATTCAAGCCATTCGGTAATCGTTTCCACACTGATGGACTGCCTGCAGGCTGCGTATGCATATCCGCACAGATCCTCCATCCCACCAAGCAAGCACCCAGCCGCAAGAACGCCTCGTGCATTCTCGGACCGAATAAGGTTGATGGAAACGGAAGAATAAAGGTATCCCAGCGCTAAAAGAAGGCCGGCTATCAACAACCGGAGACTGCGGACGTATCAAAGCAGTACCTATGGCGAAACCCTGCAAAACGCGATAAATCAGTCTCAGTCTACAGCAATGAATAATGGATCCAATAGGCCGAGGAGACGGTCGTAATACTAAGGACAGCGGTAACCCTTCAAACGACAAAGGTTCGGAGACACAGCCAACCTTCTACTCGACAACCGCTGACCGCAGACGGTGGCGGAAATGAAGGGAAACACGACCATTATACCAGAAGACGTACCTCGTGCGTGACTTCGGGCTCATGATCAAGCTGCACGTATATTACACGTTGTCCTCCTGTTTGTGGAGAGGTGGACATTAAGTGTGCAAGATATGGAGAGCGAGACAAAATTATCGCATGGAGGCGGTAGGAATTTTGATGAACGTGCTGGCTTCAGTTCAGGGACAGTTGACAGGTCTCAGGAAGAAATGTACCTACAAGGATCGTATCTGCATAATTCTAACGTCGTGTCAGATCAGCAGACACTCTGGATAGGGACCAATACCCACGCCGGTCTGAAAGCCTGCGTGATACAAGTGGTTTACAATCTCTTCATTGTGCAGTTGGTACGGTGTACTGGTGTGGCACCGAGTTGATCGGCAGCAGTGACATGGACAAAAACGGGGCACTCACTGCGAATATCCGTTAGATACAAGGACTGGAGATACAGCTGAGACATTTGCATTTGCATCATCGCCATACGCGGGGTCAGATTGATGGGAGATGGATGTTGCTGAGCCATTAGTCGGCGGAGTGTAACCGTTCAAGACGATAGAAGAAGAGGAAGCAGAATTCATGACAGGACAGTCTACACACGACTGATGTTTTTGTTTTGCTGGCCGCTTGGCGTCACTCGACTCGGTGCTCGAAACTTTGGCTAGGTGTCAAACGAAAAGATTCATTGACGTGACCAACTACATACGTGACTGTCACTGTCACGGGAAGGAGCTCGGCCCTGAGGGGGAGCACCACGTTGTAAACGCATCGAAATTCATCACGGTCCCAAAACCTTGTCCGTCTCCAATCATCGACACGAAATGTGTCATGAGATTATTCCTGATCCCGTACTTCTCTGCCTCTGGCCCACAGATCGCAGCGTAGGGTGGCGGTTCTGAAAAATACCGGGGTTCCTCGTGTGTGTTCGTCGGAAAAACTTGGAGCTTTATCATAGATATTGATGATCGGGAGAACAGTCCACTTATGGCCGTGGAATAGGGGAAATCGGCCTCACCATATGAGATCTGTCCGACGCAAAGTTATTGAGATACACTTCACCAGGGATCACCCTAAAGCGGCTGAACGAACACTCGATTAGCTCCCGAGCCGCTGAGAAGATGACTTTGTGCAAACTACCCGTACCTCTGATACTGGATCGGTGTTTTCGCGCGCAGTGGGAAGGTTTGGTCGACATACGCTAAACAAGATCCGGAAGGAACTCGCGAAAGGGCCATATCTTACGTACCATTCCAATGAGATGGGATAGGGAGGCAGGTGTCGAGATCATAGATCCATGTACCCAGCCAGCAACCCTGGGACTCGCTGTGCGTTTGCCTGCGTTGGCGCAGCGCCAAGACGACGTGATAATCCCATATTACCTCCGCATTTCTGGACAATGCAGCCCGTTGATTGCACAGTGTCACCTGTGTGATAGATTTGAGAACCTTGGCATACGAAGTCCCCTTTATCAGTCACCGTTCTCGTCGCATTGGAGATAAATACAGCAAAAACATCCCACTGCTGATGGATCCCCGATGAACCAAGAAAACGTTTCGTAAGCCAATAAATGTTCTCTTCGCAGTAACAGCTTGTGTATACGGCGTCGCTGCAATCGGGAGGTGTGGAAGCGGATTCCATGACAGGGATTTCGTACTCCGCTGGCCGTCAAGAATTCTATGGGGAACGTTCTAGCGCATTGCAACGCGATGGTCAACGTTCCGCGGTCTGTTGTCAACGAATCGATTAATCAACCATGACAGGTACCATGTAAGCGTGGTAATGACAGAACTTTCTCGTGGATCGGAACCGGACTGCTATAAGAAAACACCATCATCCACGGTCACATTTGTCGTGCATTTATCCGGATTATAGTTCGGTGATCGGTGGTTCTGTCAGGAAAAAAAGGGATGCGATTGCGTGACACTCGTGTCTTCTCTTTGGGGGCGACTTCCGCTCAATGATTCACTGGGGTTGGATTCTCGCGGTACGGACGAAAAACACAGCATCAAGGTATTCTCCAAAGCAGGTTTTGCTCGTCAGTGAGATAAACACTACATCGTGGGCACAGGAACTCACTGTATAACCATTATGTCCTCTATAAAATCATCAGAAAAGTTGTTCTAAATCGTCAGTCGTTCATGAGAAGTCCCATTCCTCACCTGTCAAATGTTTCGGGCTACCACCAAGAAAACCCAGTGAGCCCACTTTCGTGGTATCGAATCCTCCATCGGGACTACAATATCTACGACCCGCATAGGTTCGTGCAAACGCAGTTTTGAAGCTAACGCCGAAAACTTGAAGCGCTGATTTTGGGGTCAGTGAGATATTATCAACATAACTGGTGCTCAGCAGTGTATATCTCTCCAATTTATTTACAGGCCACGAGCCTGGGCTCTGAGTCTGATCACATAGATACCGGCAATGACGCTTCATGGGAGTGCTCTGAGGCCCGAACCATCAAAAACGAGAAGAGGGTATGATGTCCTCGCTGGAAGATCTGCACACCGGTTGTTACAATGGTGTCGGTATCCGGAGGTCTTTCGAGCAGCGCAGACCCTGATGCAGTCGTGCTCCAGCTAGGCCTACGAGGGCTGTCAGAGGAGATCCGGAAAGAAGGCGGGAACGTATACGAGCAAACACTGCCAGTGGGCACAAGGTGACATCTAGGGCAAGGTTTGATAACAATGGCATAATTACACGCATCGATGACACGCCCTCATCGGCTCCAGTATTTGGAGTCCAAACTGGCATAGAAGGATGCGGGGTCACAACAAGGTGGGGTTGGCGGACAGTACGCTAAACGTGCATTGACAGAAAATGATGGTCGCATTCTAGGGCGTATTGGTGATCAAGCAAGCGGCACTTCCCAACTGACGGCGGACATCGTGATAATCTACGTCATGAGCTGCGAGGAAGGATTTGTCAGTGCAAATCAAGAGGGGAGTTCGATTGGACGCACAGTCCTCAACTTCCCCCCACCTCTCTATTTGACTTGCTACCTCAACTTGAGCCGCAAGGGCCGCCTGTTCTGCGGTCAAACACCGCTTGACGAGAGCCAAGGCAATGAGGAACGACTTTGTGACATACGTGGCACGCTCCATGGCTGCAGAGAAAAGCATGCTTAGTTTCCTAGTTCAGCGTCAGTAGTACCCAACGCACCTGCCATTTCCCAAGGATCCATCTTCGCCAGGATATCACTCAGAATCTGTCGGGTCCGTTCCGGTTGCGAGTGAAATAGAACGGATCTGTGAACATGTATTTCGATGTCAAAGGTACTCCTGGCCCACTCTAGAAGGGGTTCCCAGTGTTCCTTCTGCAGCCTGACAAGGGACTCGGGATCGTCGTGGTGAAAACTAAGGATGTCTATAAGCATCTTTAATCCCAGGGGTGTTAGCGTACCAAATGGCATCTGTGTCTAGGTAGTTTAGTAGTGCCTCCCGAATGTCTGAACGAGTTTCCTCGTCACATAGCGTGTCAACAGCTCTAGATGCAACGGACGTCTGAAAGGTTCGCGATGCCTACTCTAGCGCTAATCGAGATCACTTACCATTGGCAGTACGTGTGGTTTCAACAGCGATCCCTGGTTTTCCCATTCGTTGGCGATGAGCATGGCCACCAAACGCTTGTTTTCAGGCAACAATAGTGTACGGCCAGATGGGGTCTTCAACGGACGTTTGTCTAGTGTGACTGCAATCCCACTAGTTCTCGTATCAATACCGACAGTCTTCCAGAAGCGCTTCAATGTTTTCTCCGCGCCTTAGAGTGAAGATGAGCCCGCGTTGTTAGATTGATTGGTATAACCGTACGATTGGTCTCCGAAACCACTGGGCCTTCTTGAGATGTAGTCGCATAGAATCGAAGGGCGAATGCCAGTACAGGCGTTCGGGTAGTTGGAAGAGATGTCCGTGAAACAAGGTTTGAGCGAACCCAATAAAACATGCTACCGCAGCAGCGCGTCTTGAAGTTGGCAATGTTCGACGTGTAAACTTGGCTGTAAAAAGTCGTAGTAAGCACGTGCAATGTGACGTCACGTGTAGAGCGTTCACTGAACGGGCAAGCTAAACTTCAAGCCTCTTCAACTACTCACTGCTACTGCTACTAATGAAACGGAAGACGACTGGCGGGCTGTCTGATACAGTCAAACAACATCGGATTTCCTCCTTTTTTGCGCAAAAGGCCCCTGTGCAGGACTCCAGGAATGCTACGATTGATTTAACACTTGAGGATCAAGAAGCCGACGAACAGCCACCCATCAAAAGGTTGAAGGTCGCAAGAGGAAATCCTCTTGCAGATCAGTGGCGTTTTGACAGCACGCGAAAACTTAGCGATGAGAGACCCGTTGCAGAGGACGAAGACGACAAGAAGAGGCGTCACGAGGAATTCAAGCGCATTCTCCTCGCAGGGAACAGTAGTTTTTCTCGTCAAAAACATTATCAGGACCAGGAAGTGCAGTCATCTGAGGACGAATCTTCTTCCCAGAATCAAGGTCCTATGGACGAGTCCGACGTCTCTGATGAAGCCTTCAAGAATCTCAAGGAGATATTCTCTCACAAGTCTAAGAGAGTAAAGGGTAAAGCACGGCTCACATCTTCCACCAAAGGTAGAGCCACGTCGGAAAGCCTTGGGCCCAGCGGGAAGCCATACACACCAGCAGAATTGCAGGCAAGCTTGGTTCCTCTTTGCAGATCACCTCTAACGATGTATTTGTTGCGTCCTAGTCGTTGAAATTTATCAACGAAAACCCTGGGGTGGTTTTGATGATTGAATTGGGATATAAATACTACTTTTATGAAGAGAGTGCTTCGGTGTGATATTCTTGTCACTTTCCACCAACTACCCTGTTTATTTTTGTCTCCAGATTGCCAGCCGGGAACTAGGCATCGTGGCGTACCCCCGCCGAAATCTGTTAACCGCTTCAATACCTGTCCACCGTCGTGATGTACATCTTAGAAAGTCAGTTTACGATACCTCGCCCTCGGCCCGCCTTACACGGGATCAGGCTTCTCTCACAAGGATACAAAGTCGGAATTGTCGACCAGATGGAAACCGCAGCACTCAAGAAAGCCAGCGAAACTAGGAACACGCTCTTCGAACGGAAGCTTACTCATCTGTACACGGCCACAACGTAGGGCAATGTGAAGTATTCATTCCTCTCTGTAGTGACCAATACACGCAGATATGTCGATGAGCTCGAATCTGTCGATGAACTGGACAAGCATGCAGCTCCGCCTCTCGTCTGCTTTACAGAAGTGAATGCCGGTGCTTCCGAGGACCGTGTATCGATAAGCATGGTTGCTATCACCCCCAGCACAGGAGATGTCGTCTGGGACGAATTTGATGGTAATATCTGCTACATGTAATCTGCTTTCTTTTTTACGCTGAACGGCCCAGATACCATCATGCGTTCCGAGCTCGAGGTTAGTCTGGTATATTTGCACAATTTGACCGTGCTCACAGTGATTTAGACCCGGCTTGTGCATACTCGACCAGCTGAACTACTGCTTCCAGAACGGGGCTTGAGCAAACTCACCGAGAAGGTCCTGCGCCATTTCGCCGGGTCAATATATCTATTACTCACCCTCATGAGGCTAATTTTGTCGTGACCAGGGCCGTCCAAAGCGATCAAAAAATACGCATTGAACGCTACAACAATGAGATGGAATTCTCTGCGGCGTTTGACTTTGTGACGAACTTCTATTCCGACAGGACTAAAGCCAATTCTCATGACCTTTCGATGGGTAAGTTATTTCTCACGTCCATGGAGAGAGCTTGTAGGTAATAGTCAGCAGACGGCATACTTGCAGTCATCGTGACTCTCCCTCGATGGGTTGTAGTTGCTTTGGCACATACCATTCGCTACCTATCGTCGTTTCGCATAGCAGACGCATTCCTGGGCGCAAGATTTTTCACGAAGTTCGCGAACAGAACACACTTGCTTCTTAATGCTACTACATTGGCGAATCTGTTCGTCCCTTAGCCAGTCTTAGGATCAAGTTTGACTGGGTTTTGTAGGGAAGTATATCAGAACCAAACGAACTATACCACCAAGGGGTCTCTGATTTGGGTACTTGATCGCACGTCCACCAAATTTGGTGCGAGGTTGTTGAAGAGTTGGGTTGGCCGACCGCTCACCGACAAGCGGTTAGTCAATCTGTCTCTGTTCTATTGGGATACCTCACGTGAATTTTTAGGCGGCTCCAAGACAGGATAGATGCAATAGAGGAAATAATCGCTAGTTCGTCGGAAAAGCTTGTGGCCCTTCGACAGGCTCTGAGGAAGCTACCAGACCTTGCCAAGGGGTTGTGTCGGATTCAGTATGGCAAGGTAAGCATTCCTCGCTTTCTGTGCTTGACCGACCCATCCAATCATTTTGTAGTGTTCTCCTCAAGAACTTGCTGTCTTGCTGCCCGCGCTAAATAGGGTTGCCACGGCGTTTGATGGCTTCGACGAGGGGTCGTTGGGGGACTTCAACTCTGCATTGTTGAATGAGATAGTTGTCTCCTTACCGAAACTCAGGTTACCGGTCAGGGAGTATCTTAACGCCATTTCGCTGAAGAGCGCCAATGAAGGCAAGAAGGCATATTTATGGAAAGATACGGAGCGATTCCCTGAGCTGGCAGAATTTGCGTTAGTGAGTGTCCGAGTCTTGTCGCACATTCACACGTTGCTTCCCGGGCTGTTAGATGATTCAAACCGTTGAAAGTGAGCTCGAAGACGAACTGAAGCGAAGTATGATATCCGGTGTACTTGATATGACTCAGACACTGATTTAAACGTAGTCCGCAGGATTCTCAGGATGCCATCCCTCCAATGGACCAGTGTCCTGGGGCATGAAGTACGTTGCATGTTTCGCGATCCATGCATGCGCTGACGCTGCTTAGTTCCTGGTGGAACTGAAGAAGTCCGAAAACAGAGATGTTCCAGTAAGCTGGGATTTGCTATCAAGGCAAGTGCTCATGTGTATAGGTTTGTCCTCTTCATCATCTGTTCTAGTACAAAGCACTACAGGCGATACCATACTCCTGAAGTCAAAAAACTGATCGAAGAGCGTGCGAGGTATAAGGAATCGCTCGCCGCAGAAGCGAACAGAGCGTATAGTTCCTTCTTGGATGAAATCGCGCAAACTCATTATTCCCTACTACGAGATGCCATCAATAAACTGGCGGTTGCAGATTGTCTCCTCAGCCTTGCCCACATAGCTCTGCAAGATGGTTACATACGACCTGAGTTCACAGACGAAGACGTTCTGGACATCGTAGATGGCCGCCACCCGATGGTCGAAACCCTGAGGTCCGACCCATTCATACCCAACTCTCTATCAATTGGTGGGGAATCCGCCCACAGTGTCATCATAACGGGTCCAAATATGGGAGGCAAAAGTTCTGCGGTCCGGATGGTTGCCTTGATTGCAATCATGGCTCAAATCGGGTCGTACGTGCCTGCGAAGGCCGCAAAGATTGGCATGTGCGATGGGATCATCACTCGTATGGGCGGTAGGTTCCTATTTCCTTCATTTCAGCTCAGTGACTGATGTTCAACTTAGCATCCGACGAGTTGGCCCGTGGCCGATCAACGTTCATGGTCGAAATGGCGGAAACGAACGAGATTTTGAAGACAGCAACCTCGAAGAGTCTCGTGATCCTAGACGAGCTTGGCAGAGGTACTTCAACTGCGGACGGAGTGCGTTGTTCCCTCGACGCTTCTCGCGACACCGGGTTTGCTGATTCAACCCTAGATGGCGATCGCAGACGCGGTGCTTCAACACCTCGTGGAAAACGTCAAGTGCAAGACGCTGTTCATCACGCATTATCCTCTGGTCGCCATCGACTTGGAACGACGGTTCCCGAACGACGTGCGAAACCTGCACATGGGATACACGACGGACAGCCGCATCGACGGGAGAAGGGACGTGACGTTCCTCTACCGGTTGACCGACGGCTTCGCCGAGGAGTCTTTTGGGGTAGAATGTGCCCGCCTCGCCGGCATTCCAGAGCACATTCTCAGCGTGGCCACGGAACGCGCTGAGGCGTGTCGGACGGCCATCGAGTCGCGCAGTAGGGTCAACAGGTGAGTTGCGAGCGTCATCACGTCGGCTAGCGCTGAGCGCTCGCTCCCCAGAGCGCGACGATTCACCCAACTCGTAAAGCAATGTCTCACAAAGCGCGATCTTACAGCGCTCCACGCGCTTCGAGCGAAGACATCGTCCCTCCAGGCGTAGATGGTGTCTCGACGCCATGACTAGGCTTTGTATGGCGTTGGTTCATCAGTAACATAGATTGTACAATGACTCTATCTACACTAGCAACAGACCCAGTCTACGATTTCCCATGTATCTGCATTGAGCAGCACGCTATGGTTTACTTTTCTTTTGTTTCTTCCGATTGGACTTTTTCGACCGGTCGGTCTCCGCCACCTCGTCCGACTCGGCCTTGCGCTTCTTCCCCGCTACCTGCTGTATCTGTGCGGCGGTCGTTTCCAGCATGTTGAGCACCGCCGCCGACGAATTGAACCGGTCACTCGAAGACAGGCGGTCGTGAAGTGCCTTCCACGCCTCAGGATCCCAAACATGGATGGTCCGCGACTCGGCGATCTTGCGCGTCTGACGGACGCAGGACAGAACGACCTTCAATACGTCCTTGATCTGAGCGGCCGACATGTAGCCGCGCTCCCCGTCGACGGAGAGCGCGATCAAATCGAGCGCGCTCTTTTGCAACGCCTCGTAAAACGCCGCGAGCCCGAGCCCCCCCGGTTCACCTCCCTGTCGATTCAGCGGGGTCAACGACCGGGATCACGCTCTCGAAACAAACGCAAACAGCGTACCTCGTCCGGCTGATTCACGATCACCTGCAACAGCTGAAACGCCTGACACGCGCGGTACGCGTTGATGGCACCCGCCGCCGACGTCAACACCCTCTCCCGCACCTTGTGTCCCAGCGCGGGGAACCGCCGGGCCCAGTCTTGGAAGAAGCTCGACGCGAGATGCGACGTTTTGCGCGAGGCGTAGTCGTCCCACGACGCTGCGTAGATCGCGACGGCCACGTCGTCCTCGCCCAAAGACGCCAACGTCCGACACAGATACAGGCTGGCTTGACTGAACACCCCCAGCGCGTCCGACGACGCGTGCGACCGCTGGGCGCGTCGGTGTACCTCGCGGAGCACCGGCTCCACTTCGTCCCGGAGCGCAGTCGTCGGGAGGTCCTTGGACTTGACGAGTCGGTTCTTGAGGACGCCGCTCGCCTTGTCCGAGAGTTGACGTTCGTCGGTGCTGCTCTTGGTCGCGAGTTCGACCAACGGCAAGACGAGTCGGACGTTGAGCGGACTTTGAGGCTCCCGCTTGATGAAGATGTCGACGAGGTCGAGGACTCTGTTCTTGAAGTGCGTCGCTTCCCGTTGGGCGTCGATCCCTTGAAAGCCGCTTCAGCATTCAAAAAAAGATCAATCGTGCGAAAGAGTAAACGGACCTTTTTTAGATTTTCGTTCGTTGGTCCTGGTACGGAAGATGTTTGCCAGCGTGTCGTCGAGTGCCATCATCTGTTCGTCGTCCATGAGCTCTTCGTCAGAGTCCTCCGAATCGCCTTCTCCGATGTTCATTCCACTGGCTTTCAGCGCGTCCTCTATTTTCTGGCGTACTTCGTCCGCAGCGTCGTCGTCTTCTCCCTCTGAGTCGCTTTCCCCCGATTCCGCCTCTCCTGAGGTCTCGCTCTCTTCTTCGTCTTCTCCATCTTCACCCACGTTCTCTTCGTCATTCCCGTCATCATCACCATCTCCGTCACTCATCTCCTCGTCTTGATCGACCAACTCCCCTGGGTCCCGTCGTTCCAATTGCTACCGAAATCGCGTCACGAACCCCGTCCCCTAAACGAGCGCTAGTCACTCACGCTGAGAATCAAGTCCACCGTGCTCCCCTGCACGGCCCCCGTGACGCGCTCAAACGACTCGTTGGCGACCGACCGTGCGAACGCGCTCGCGTTCTCCAAAAAGCCGATGATCGCGTCCACGAGGACGTCGATCGGCAGGGGGTCGCCGCCTTCGGTCGGCGCCGCGGGTCGAGACGACGTCAACTTTTCGGTCGTCGTTTTCTCGCTCGTGAACATCTTGCGCGTCGCTTCGAGGATGGCCTGTGTGAGTGTGAGTAGAGACCTCGTCGAGTCGTGCATGGCCCCCCGGGAATACGCACCTCGAGGTTGTCGAGACCGTCGACCTCGCCACAGCGGCATTGTACTAGCAACGACGACAGGATCAGCTCGAACCCTCGCGCGACTTGCTGCTTGTCGTCGTCCGTCTGGGCGTGACCGGTCAAGGAGAGAAAGAGAGGCATGGCAGGATTCTACCTTTCTCAGTTGGCTGATCACTTTCTCGGTCTTGGAAAGAGAAGCTTGGACTTGTTCGTCGATGTCCATCAGCGGCTTGACGTGTTTGGGGTCCTTGTCCAACACGGCGAGCGTGGCGATCACTTTGGACGTCCAGAACTCTCCGTCGGATGCAACGCCAGTCTTTTTTTGCGTGTGGTCGCCTGTGATGAGTGAATAATAAAAAAATCGTACATCAAGTCGAGAGTAAACATGCCTTGCTTGACGAGCGTGTTGTGAGCGATGAGAGCACCAAGGGAGCCAAGGAGTCTCTCGCGGCAGTGTTTTTGAGCCGTCTCCGTGAAAGGTGGCAAGGGGTGTACACGCAACTGATCCGTCGGGGTCAGCACAACCCACACGTCACAGAAAACGCGGATCGTGTCGCACCGCGTGGATCGCGTTTTTCTCCGACTTTTTGCGAACGACGAAGAGCCCATGGACGACGTAGAAATCGAGCACGATCCGCACCCATTCGTCGTCTTTCGGAATCGAACCGTTGCGAACGAGCGCCGCGAACTGGTCTGCTATCCATGTGCGTCGGGAATCGATCGCGCAAGGGTCCCTGTCGCTCTGCATCTCAGTCCCTTGTATGCACGAGCGAACGAGGGTATACGGTTACTCTTTGGTGTCCTCTGGGGAATTGACCTGTTCGATCAGAGAAAGGACGTAGCTCTTGATGCCGGGGACGTCCATGACGGCTAGGATCGACTCGACGGTCTTCGTCCGCGTTAGCTTGTCGAAATGCCCGCTTCCGTTGACCCCAGTCAATTGGAGAATCAGCGGGAATCCGAGCGACGGAGAGGCTTGTACGAGCGCCTGGATATGTTTCGCCTACCAGACGTCAGCGACGTCCAGACTGACGAGAGGTCAAAACGTACCACATCGAGCGAGATTTTGTGCAGATAACGATCCTTGTTCGAAAGATGATTGATCCAACTCCGCATGAGATTTTTGGTGAAGAGCATAGGGAGCTCGGCAGGTTTGACCCGCGTGAACGCTTTTTTGAACAGCTGGAATCCCCAGTATTTCCTCTCTGGAGAAGTCGAGGGAGAGAACAAGGACTCTGCCCCAGCGCATGAGCGTCGTGATCGGGAACGAGCGACGCCAACTCACCATCCACGACTACCCGGAAGAATTCGCTAAAGGAGCCCTGTGGAACGCGGTCCGAACCAGGTGGAGGGAGCAGTCGGTCGAACAGGACGTCCCACGCGACGTGAAGCTG
>JBBPMC010000270.1:8618-26513 GCA_038090115.1 Strobilomyces echinocephalus | reverse complement strand
AAAGCTTGTAGTTGACCTTTAGACCTGGATAGGCAGTTTCCAGGACTGCATGATCCAGATGTTGACCTACACAAAATAGATTCATATAGTATCATGGAAAACAAAACCTCAAATCTCCAGACTGTTTTCCCAACTTAAAATAAAGACAGTACCTTTATTTCTGAGCCCTAGATGTTGCCATATTGTTCCACAACTCCTCTAAAGCCTTTAGCAGTAATCCCTAGAAGTGCCAGCAGTACTGCCACACCCTATTCCATAGAGAGGCTAGATCTCAATCTAGACTTTCAAAAACACATGGTTACTGGCCATAGCCCTGCCCTCTATTCATTATATCACTATTCTTATTCCTATCTATCAGAATAGTGTTATAGAGCTTTGAACTACTCTATAATGATATCCATGAAATTAGCACATCCTAGGCCTTTCCTAACAACATCCTGTTCAGCCCCACTTGATGATGTGTTTGGGCCAAAAGACCAATGGTCTGGTATAAAATAGTAATATCTTGTATGGTTATACATAGAAGACCAGTGGTATGGGTCTTGGGCAAAATATGCTAGGGCCCAGGAGCAAATGCTGATGTCCTTAAACCACTTGGAATGGATTGACACTTTGTCCAAAGGCACAGGCAAGAGGCCTAAGTGCAGAATCATTGAAGAAGGTTGAGAAGAAACTGGGAAAGATAGAGAAGGAAGGCAGGAAGGTTTTTGGCAGTGTTTTTGGTCTGACAGATGGTGGAATCATAGCAAAGAGGTAGATAATATATATATGTAAATATACAAAAGAGTTTTAAGAGGACCTAAGCACATTTGACTTGGTAACTAAGGTATAGAGCAGCTGTTGAGTGATCGGGCTTGAAGGGGAGCAGAGAGGGGGGGAATGGGCCATTGGGCTTGGGGGAATGCAGTGTGGGTGGTAGTTGAGTGTCTGGGCTCGAAACAGGGTGGATGGAGTGTGAAATGAGCCATAGGGCTTAAGGAAACACGACGGGGGTGGTTGTTGAGTGATCGGGCTTGAAGTGGAGCAGAGGGTGGGCGAAATGAGCTGTTGGGCTTGAGGGAACACAGTGTGGGTGGTTGTTGAGCGTCCGGGCTCAAAATAGGGTGGATGGGGCACGGAATGAGCCATGGAGCTTGAGGAAACACAGCAGGGGGGCTGTCAAGCGATCAGGCTCAAAAGGGAGCAGGGGGAGCGCGAAACGAGCTGTTGAGCTCAAGGGAATGTGGTGAGGGTGGTTGTTAAGCAACTGGGCTTGAAATAGAGCAGATGGAGCGCGGAACGAGCAGTGGGGCTCAAGGAAACACAGCGGGGGTGGTCATCAAGCAAGTGGGCTCAAAGGAGAGCAGATGGGGGGCAAAATGAGCCATTGGGCTTGAGGGAACACAGTGGGGGTGGTTGTCAAGCATTTGGGCTTGAAATAGGGCGGATGGGGTACAGAACAAGCCGTAGGACTCAAGGAAACACAGCAGGGGTGGTTATCAAGCAATCAGGCTCAAAGGGGAGCAGAGGGGGAGCGAAATGAGCTGTTGGACTCAAGGGAACGTGGTGGGGGTGGTAGTCAAGCAGCCTGGCCAGAAACAGGGTGAATGGGGTGCGAAATGAGCCATTGGGCCTGAGGGAACATGGTGGAGATGGCTATGGAGTGATCAGGCTTGAAGGAAGCAGAGGAGGGGCAAAATGAGCTGTTGGGCTTAAGGAAACATGGCAGGGATGGCTGTTGAGCAATCAGGGTCGAAGAAGGGTGGATGGGGTGCAAAATGAGGCATGGGAGTCGAGAAAACATGGGCGGGAGTGGCCATGGAGCAATCAGGCTCGATAAAGGAGGGACAAAACAAGCCCAAAGGCTTGAGAGAACACAGTGGGTATGGCCATCGAGCGATTGGGCTCAAAAGAAGGTCAACAGGGTGTGAGACAAGCTGTGGAACTTGATGAAACATGGCAGGGGTGGCTGCCGAGTGATCAGGCTTGAAGAAGGGCAGATGGGGCGTGAAATGAGCCGTTGTGCTCACAGAAGCATTGCAGGGCAGTGGTTGTATGCGAAACAGTGCTGTGGAAATTCGAGGCGAGCGATTGGGCTTGAAAGAGGATGTTGGGGTGTGAAACAGGCTCAGAAAGTGGACAGAGGGGGGAAAACGAGCCCTGTGTACTCAACAGGACATATGGCAGGGTGACCATCCAGCTATTGTGCATGAAACAGGGCGGAGTGGGTGGGAAATGAGCCTTGCAGGCTTAACAAGACATGGTGAGGGCAGCCGTTGAGCGATTGAGCTCAAAAAATGGCAGAGAGGGCATGAAATGGGTCCCGCAGGCTCAATGAGACGTGGTGGGGGCAGCCGTTGCACGATCAGGCTTGAAAACAGGTGGAGGGGATGCGAAATGAGCCCCACAGGTTCAACAGAGGGCAGTTGGGGCAGCCGTTGAGCGATCATGCTTGAAAAAAAGCGGAGAGGATGCGAAGTGAGCTCCACAGGCTCGGCAAGACACAGCAGGTGTGGCCATTGAGCCACTGGGCAAAAAAACAGGTGGAGGGGACATGAAATGAGCCTGCAGGCTCAACAGAGGGCAGTTGGGGCAGCTGTCGAGCCATTGGGCTCGAAGAGGGACAGACAGGGGTAGTCATTGAGCTGCTAGGCTTGGGAATGGGTAGCTGGGGCAGGAAACAATGGCCGCAGGCTCGACAGAGGGCAGTGAAGGTGGCTGTTGAGCCATTAGGCTCAAAAAGGGACAGAGGGGGTACAAAACAAGCCCATGACACTAGAAATGAGGTGGATGGGGCGTGAAACAAGCCGTGTGGGCTCAACAAAGGTAGAGGGGGTATGAAACAGGGTGGAAGAGGTGCTAAAGGCCCCTCACTGGCTCAACGAAACCCGATGGGGTAGCCATCAAGCTGTTGGGCTCAAAGCAAGGTAGAGGGGATATGAGAACAGCCCTAGGGCTCGAAAGAGGGTGGAGGGGGAGTGGAATGAGTCATGGGGTTCACCAAAAAATGGCAAGGGTGGCCATCAAGTGACCGAGCTCAAAGAAGGACTGATGGGATGCGAAATGAGCCATTTGGCTTGAGGGAACATGGCGGGGATGGCCGTCAAGCGATTGGGCCCGAGGGAGACAGAGGGGGCACAAACGGAAACAAGCCATGGGGCTTGAGGAAACACAGTGGGGGCAACCACTGAGCGATCAGGCTCAAAGGGGACCAAAGGGGGGGTGAAACGAGCTGTTGGGCTCGAGGGAACACAGTGGGGGTGGTCATCGAGCAACTGAGCTCGAAGGAGAGCCAATGGAGTGCGAAACAAGCTGCAGGGCTCAAGGAAACATGGCAGGGGCAGCCATCGAGTGATTGGGCTCAAAGGGGGAAGAGGAGGTGTGGAACGAGCTGTTGGGCTCGGGAAAACATGGCAGGGGTGGTTGTCGAGTGACTTGGCTCAAATGAGGACCGATGGGGTGTGAAATGAGCTGTTGGGCTTGAGGAAACGCGGTGGGAATGACTGTTGAGCAATCTAGCTCGAAGGAGGAGGGGGTATCAAATGAGTCAGGAGGCTCACCAAAACACAGCAAGGGTGGCCATCGAGTGACCGGGCTCGAAAGAGGGTGGATTGGATGTGAGATGACTGTTTGGGCTTGAGGAAGCACTGTGGGAACAGCCATTGAGCAATCTAGCTCGAAAGAGGAGAGAATGGGACATGAAATGAGTTGGGGGGCTCACCAAAATACAGTGAGGATGGCCATTGAGTAACTGGGCTTGAAGGAGGGCTGATGGAGTGTGAAATGAGCTGCCAACGGCTCAAGGAAACATGGTGGAGGTGGTCAGAGGAGGTGCGAAACGAGCTGTGGGGGTCAAGGAAACATGGCAGAGACAGCCATCAAGCAATTGAGCATGAAGGAGGGCAGAGGGGGTGTGACATGAGCCATTGGGTTCGGGGGCACAAGAGAGCACAAGGGAGTGCGATAGGGCACTGGACAACAGGTGGGGTGACAGGAAGTTGCTGTGCAACCAGTGTTATGTGTCACACTCACTCATAAAAAAACACAAGTCCCAAGGGACTAGGATAGGGTACCTACATAATTACAAATCTACCCTAGTACCCTTCTATGGAACTATGTCACCATACACTGTCGTGCCCTGTGAATGCTGTGAATGCCGAGTGCCTGTCACACTGCCAGGGTGCAGTGCTGTAAGTCACTGTGACGTGCTGTAATAGGTCTGTAATTTAGCCAAGGTCCTGAGAACCCTGTACCTAAAATGGGGTTTTGCTGATGTTGAGGAGGAGTTCCATGTCCTGCGCCGTTTACCTAATGAGCCGCTCAGCGGTCTGTCTCCACTCCCTACTCACCCACCGGCCTTCGTGTCTGACACCTGTTTCACACAGGAATGAGCCAACATGCTTGACCTCGACTCAGTCGACTGGCTGTGGTCCAAGAAACTCAAGTTGGTCCGTTGGCTAGTCTGCTAAAGAACAACAAACATGGGTGGAGTGACACCCAGGAAATAGGTTGCAAGGGGGTCTAGGTGTGATCTGTTTGGCCTAAAAGAAGTCTGAGATCATTTGCTGAAGTCCTGGGGTCAAGAAAGTGGACCAAAGGCATGGGAAACCGGAGTCCGAAAGTCCATCAGTCTGTGGAAGTCTGAAAACGTGGTCAAAAGGTTGAGGGAGAAGGGAGAAGGTCATTGGAGTCAAGGAAGAGGTTGTTCAGGCAGTCAAGAGATGGTAGGAAGTAAGTTACATGGGAATGTGCTAAGGGTCCTTAAAAGAGGTCAAAAGTTGTCGGGCCTTGTAGCTAAGGTATGCCAAACTGTAACTAAAAGGAGAATTTCCAAAAACAGAAGTCCAAAGTAAATGGACCAACATTTTATGGATCAAGAACTGAGAACAAGACCAAGAAGTGGGTCGATGTTTGGTCCAGACTGTGGGAAAAATGTCAGTCTTGCAAACTGATGGACTGAGAGCCTCAAACATGGGCCAAGATGGGCTGAGATAGTCTGGGCCATGGGAAAAAGTGTTGGTCCATCAGACTATGAGTCCATGGAGTGTTGTTGACTCAAAAATCAACTTGGGGTCATCGAGGAGTGCCTGGATCAGAGGGAAAAAACTGATTATAACTGTAGAGTAGTCCCAAGCTCTACACCACAAGCATGAGGCTGCTTTCACTTGGATTCCAACCAAGTGAGGCCATTTAGATGAGTGCTACTTCCCTCTGGTCAAGATATCAATAGTATTTTACACACTATGGGTACTGTATAACATTCCCGTCCCTCTAAAAGCCTAGGATCAGGCTATATAAATCATTAAAGACTGAATCACCTTGGGCATGTATGAACTGTCCACTGCAGCATACCAGTCTTGCTGGTTTTGCATGCTCAAGCAGGACAATAAGATGCTTTGGCTTATACACGACCTCCAGCCCCTCAATGCCATGACCATTTAGGACTCTTCAGTTCCACTGTTCATTGAGCACCTTGCTAAGTCATTTGGCAGGTACACAGTCTATGACATGATGAATTTATTTGCCAGTTATGACCAAAAACTGCTGCATGTCAAGTCCTGAGACTGATACAACTCTTAAGCCAATCCAAGTCAAGGATAGTCTTCTCCAGGTTACCAGCTTGGCAACTAACCAAATCCCAGGGAGTCAAGAGAGATGGAGCATAGGAAAGGGAACATAGGGGGTGTTGGAATCAAGGCTTGATCTGGCTTAGGGAGGCACAGACTCAAAAGGTGAACTTGACTGGGGTTACCAGCCATGCCCACCCCCTATATATATACTACTAAGGTCCCTTTGTACATGCTTGGGCCTAATCTACAGATATATACCATAAATAGGAGGTGAGGTCATACTCTATGCCCTGCACAGGAATATACATGCATAGAAGGCATGGGGGAAGCATGGGCATAGCCTGACATGCATAGAAAGCATGGAAGAGGCATGAGAGAAGCATAGCATGCTTCTAGAGCATGGAAGAAGCATGAGAGAAGCATAGCATGCTTCTAGAGCATGATAGATTAAAGATCTAGGATATAAGCATGCATCAAGCATGGCCTGGAAAGGTCTAGCCTTTGGAATGAGGCACTTGCATGTCCCAAGCATGTCTTGACATCATGCCTCAAGGCAGGATAAGATGCATCAACATCTGGATAAGATAGGATAGCTGTCTTGCAGTTGATAAGACTGATCTTGCAGCTGATAAGGATAGATAAGGGTGGACATCACCCTGATAAGAATAGATAAGGGTACACTATACCCTGATAAGGATTGATAAGGAGATCAACTCCATAGATAAGGATGATAAGGCATCTAGCCTTTAGATAAGCGCAGATAAGCCACTCCAGTGGCTTGATAAGACTTGATAAGAGTAATCTACACTCTGATAAGCTTAGATAAGCTTCTGATAGACTTTGATAGGCTTTGATAAGCTTGATATTTTGATGCAATCATAACAGATACGCTGAGCGGACATCAAGGCCGGTGAGGTACCAGTCCTCCAGGGCTGAGAGTGCAAGCATGCATCGCACAGTCTCGAAACATACAACTGGGGAGAAGATCTGCTTGAAATTGAGCCCTTCAACCTGGGAGAAGCCTTTGGCAATGAGACGAGCTCATTTTTAGCCATCAGACTTGACATCAAAGACCCATCAGTTTTTAATGACCTTTCGGTCACGAGGGCGATTAACAATCTCATAGACCTTGTGGTCTTTCAGTATTTGAAGCTCTTTATGGCAGGCTTCAAGCCATGTGTTCTGTTCTGCTTCTGGGAGGTTTTGTATGTCCTTAAAGGACCACTCGTGGTAGTTTACGCCAGCGTGATGTGAGTCAACAGGGATTGCATGTTTTAGTAGGAAATTGAGGAGTGGTCCTCCCTCTTCCTGCACCATGTGTTCAACATCCTCTTCTGAAGGAGAGGGGGATGGAGGCATTGTGCCAGGAGGTGCGGGTGAGGCTCCACTGGGGCCTTCCGTGAGGCGGCACCAGGTGGAGTCTTGCTCGAGATCCTCTAATTGACGGACTGGATTCTGCCGTTCACCTAGAGCATTGTCAGGGTGATGAAGTGGACAATGGATCCTTTCAGATCTGCACAGTAAAGCCAGGGGGCTCCTTGGCGGTGAATGATGGCGAGGAGGTGTTTCAGATACCAGAGTAAGAGGTGAATCTGGGGCATCGGAGGATGCTTCTGCTTCCTCCGAGTCCTCCACATTGGTTTCATATTTCCCAGAGTCCTCTTCTTTGACGGATTCCTCGGATGAGGTATCCAGAGCAGGCGATGAAGGTGGAGACAGAAATCATCTAGCTTCACATTGGCGAGAAGCACAAGGCACATCAGACTCGTCGGAGCTACCATTGGAAGATTTGCATGCTGCAGGGCTCTTTTCATGATGGTGTCGCTCCTTAGGAGGGTGACTGATCGGCTGATGAGGCTGTGCACCAGAGCATCTTGGAAAGAGATTCTTGTCGAAAATAGCATGGGCACTGGTGTGAAGTGAACCATTAGGCCGCATGAACAGCCAGTTGCTGGAGGAACCTGGCACAACACCCAAGTAAACCATGAGCTGCGATTTTGGCTGCAGCTTGCTGTTTCTCGTTTCGTCGGGAAGGTGCACATAAGCACCATATCCGAATACGCAGAGATGTGCAATGGAGGGTTTTTCCCCTGAGATTTTCTCATAAGGGGTTAACCAGTTGAGTCAAGCGGACAGAGTCCGATTATAAACGTGGGTTGCATAACTCAACGCAAATTCCCAGTAAGAAGGTGGAAGGCAAGCGTGTAATCACATCGCCTGTGCCTTGTTCATGAGGGTGCAGATGAGGCATTCCACGTGCCCATTTTGCTGATGAGCATAGGGAGTGGATTGGAGGACCACAGTGCCTTGTTTAGCCAGGAACTCCTTAAAAGCTAGGGAGGTATATTTTCCCCCTGCATCAGAACACCATCTCTTAATCACATAGCCGAACTGTGTGCAAACATAAGAGAAGAAGTGTTTGACACATGAAAGTGTCTGAGACTTGTTTTTTATTAAATGCACCCATGCATTTGAGGTGTAATCGTCATAGGAAATGGCAGCATACTTAAATTTGTGGTACAACTCAACCTTGAATTTAAGGTCCGAATGGACCAGTTCAAATGGAGGACTAGCGTGCTTCTCAGAGTGAGGGAAGGAGCAGTTTGGCTGTTTGCCTAATTCACATCCTGCATCAGCAAATCATAACTAAGTTGTGCAGCACTGTGGGATGCTGTGCAGTGTGTCACACTTCCCACAGCGTGACAGAAAGGTCCCCCCCTGTGGAGCGCTGTACAGAATGGCCACAGCACTCACAGCTTTCAGAAAGCTGTGCATGCTGCACAGCATTCTCGTGTCTGTGAGCCTGTCAAACTCATACAGTGCCTACAGGCACCTCAGCCCTATCCTTTTCATCCTTTTTTTCTTTTCCATTCTTGTTCTCACTTTATATTATATGAGAATGTATATTTGTAATATTTGTAGTCATACTACAGAATACATAAAAAATAGTCTACATGCAAGGGTGACCTACCAGAGGTCGGGCTCAAGAGTGTATGGTGGGGCTGGCCGTCGAGTGATCGAGCTCAAAAAAATGTGACTGGAGTAGCCGTTGAGCTGTCGGGCTTAGGTGCGAAGCGAGCTGTGGAGCTCGAGAGCTCGAAAAAAACATGATGGGGGCGGACAGCGAGCCGTTGGGCTTGAGAACACATGATGGGGTCGGCTGTCAAGCGATCAGGCTTGAAAAAACACAGCGGGGGCAAATGGCGAGTCGTTGGGCTCAAAAGAGGGCGGATAAGGCACAAAACAAGCCATGGGGCTTGAGAACGCATGGTGGGGCCGGCTGTCGAGCGATCAGGCTTGAAAGAGGGCAGATAAGGTGCGAAACGAGCCATGGCACTCAAGAGCGCATGTTGGGGCTGGTCATCGAGCAATCGGGCTCAAAAAAACATGACAGGGGCGAATGGCGAGCCATTGGGCTCAAAGAAGGGCAGACAGAGCGCCAAACAAGCCATGGGGCTCAAGGAAACATGGCGGAGGTGACTGTCGAGCAACCAGGGTCAAAAAAGGGCGGAGGCAGCGTGAGACAAGTCTTGGGGTCAAGGAAACACAGCGGAGGCAGTGGGAGTGGCAGTCGAGCGATTGGGTTCGAAAAACATAGAGACGGCACAAAACAAGCCATGGGGCTCAAAGAAATGCGGCCGGGGCAACCATTGAGGGATCAGGCTCGAGGAAACACAGCAGAGGTCACCGACAAGCGACCGGGCTCAAAAAAGGGTGGAGGTGACGCAAGACAAGCCTTGAGACTTGAGGAAGCAGGGTGGGGGCGACCGTCGAGCAACCGAGCTCAAAAAAGGGCGGAGGTGGCACAAAACGAGCCTTTTGGGCTCAAGGAAACACAGTGGGGTCAACAATGGGTGGAGAGGGTGCGAAATGAGCCTTGGGGCTTGAGGAAACATGGGGGGGTGACCATGGAGCGATCAGGCTCAAAAATGAGCGGAGGTGGTGCAAGACGAGCTGTGGGGCTCGAGGAAACGGGGTGGGGGCAACGGTCGAGCATCCGAGCTTGAAAAGGGTGGAGGTAGCACAAGACGAGCCCTATGAAACATGGCAGGGGTGACTATTGAGCGATTGGGCTCGAAAAAGGGCAGAGGTGATGCAGGACGAGTCATGGAGCTCAACTGTCGAGCGATTTGGCTTGAAAAGTGGAGGAGGTATGAAAAGGAGGGAGGACAGCGTGAAACGAGCATTCAGGCTCATGTAGACACAGTGGTGCCTGACAAAGGAGGGCAGAGGCGAAGGGCGTGCAGTGGCACCTAAAAAAAAAAAACGGTGGGGGCGTGAAACGAGCAGTCGAGCTCATACAGTCACAGCAGGAGCAATGGGAGAGTGGTGGCGCCCGAAAAACACAGTGGGGTGTGAAACGAGCAGTCAGGCTCGTATAGACACAGGATGGGGGGTATTGGAAGGTAGTGGCGCCCAAAAAACGACAGGGAGGGCGATGTATGAGTGGTAGGGGCTCGAAAGGACTGGGGTGCAGATGAACGGAGGTGCTTGAAAAAGAAAGGTGGGGGGCAATAGGCAGGCGTTGGCGTTCGAATTGACACGGTGTGGTGCATCAGCACTCAAGCGGCAGCAATGAGTAAGCAGCAGGAGGGCAAGCAAGCGAAGATGAATGTGATTAGTAATCCAATTGGTTGCCGAAAATTTACAAGTCTCAGCACACTCCTTAGAATAAATTTTTATTAGAATCAAATGCAAATATTTGGTAGTAGTATCTACTGTATGTACTCCAGGGACTGTGGGTGCTGCACGCGCTACGCCCTGTCAACCTTGCTGGCATGACATACCATGACATGCACTATGGAGCCGGGTGCCTGTCACATTGCTAGGGTATGGTGTTGTAATGATACTGTAATGATACTGTAATTTTAGGCATTATTTTGTAAGGCCTGGGAATCTGTCCCTAAATCAATGTTTTGCTGATGTGGACAGATCAGAGGACAGGACGGAATGTCCACGTCCGGACTCTCAGCACAGTGTTTCTTGACGTGCTTGAGAACGTCGCACAAAGGGTGACCTAAACGACAATGTAGGGTTTCATAATCCACAGAGGCCATAGTCACTGTTTTGGCATGTGGGCGGATGAAGGGTGCTCACACCCAGTACATGGTACTCAGTCCATGTGTGTGGAAAGAAATAACAACCCACTTGTCACATGAATCGTAGAATTCAATCTCCTGGGAAGTTGACTTCGAGATCATGAGACACAAGTCTTTCAAAAGAGTGCCTATGAAGATGAGCTTAACGTTGCAATGGGGCATGTATATGATTGGCAAGAGCTGCACAGGTCACCCATTGAATTCTATGATCACCATCCCTTTTCCAAGGACTGGTGCTTTGCCATTGGTGTTACACTTTGCTCCTCATCCGGTCTTCTTTATCGGATGACATCTGGATAACATCTCAAGGACTTATGGACTTATCTTTCTTTTTCCTCTTATCTAATCTTATTGGATCATATCTTTATCTTATCACAGGATCAACGGCCATAGGCTCGCCCTCTAATCTCTGCACCATCGTCACTTGTTTCACCCTTCGTTTCACCTCACACATGTCACAACTCTTGACACAGCCAAAGGCCTGTGCATGCTTCTCTTCTCTTCCATTCCACTATGCTTCCATCTCACATGTTTCATTCCCATTTCATCGCCATGTTTCATATTTGATACGTGTTTCAGCCACACTCTTGCACCCAAGGGCAAAGGGCTTGGACTGTTATAGATGAAACGCCTTATGTAGTCCTATATAGTCCATGAATATATAAACCCAGTGAACGTTGACTAGCAACCCCAGTCTAGTTCACTTGGGCATCTTCCTCCCTAAGGCACACCAGCCTAGCTTCCAACTACTCTCTTCACTCTTCCATAGAGCTCTTAGTTGCCAAGTGGTAACCTGAGGACTTAGGTCTTAGGGTTGTATCAATTGGCCGTTTGGGTGTATTGTGCCATGGTGAATGGCATGTATTCCATGAAGTCAGACATTGTGTTTGTGAAATGGGCACTTGCACCCAAATCGAGTAACCACATATCAGGAGGTGGATGGTTGCCATGTTCATGGGCTTTTTCCTTGCCCTTGGTGCTACTGTTCACACACTTATCACACAGAGCGAAGGAAGGTGCGGTAGTAGATTTATAGTCCATGCTATCTACTACATCAGGTGCAGTACTCAAAGTATGTGTTGAAGTCTGCAGTAGATATCGCTCAGCAGACCCTGAGTGGCAGGAGAAAGCAGATGGAACTGACCAAAAAGAAGAGGCAGCGGCACCATTGACATCCATATCCCTGTCATAATATGCCTTGAGGAACTCTTGGAGATCCACTTGGGAACCCCAGATGTCGACCTCCTCATCGGTCAGTTCAAAGACTGATGTGAGATGGGTGACATCCTCAGGCGTCATCTTGCGACGCTTGGAGCCGGATGGGATACTGTCCAACCAATCGAGGTCAGCGTTGGCAACCTTGTCCAACATTTTGACCGTTTCAATGATCAGGGTAACCCTGAGTCGTTGCGTGAGTGAAATGGATTGCTGCGTGTGAGGGAACGTGGGTGGCCTATAGTGGGTCGCACCTAGCATGTGCGCTTCTTTGCACAGGTCCACGACAGTGGAGAGGGATGGCAAGCGGGGGGTGGCAAAGGACGGAAGTGAGAATGGGAGAGGACCTTGATGAAGGCAGTCAAGACCACCAGGGAGGTCGGCGGAGAACACGAATGAGGTGGACTCCTCGGCATTGGTGGTATGGGCTGATTCTTTGCCCTTAGACCGCTTGCCATGGCCACCTTTCCCTTTCTTCTGGCTTTCGCCAGATCCAGATCCCGAAGCTGCAGACTGCTGCTGCTGCTTGAACTGCGGATCATCCGCCTTGCGCTTCTGACCAGCTTGCCGATTTGGATGGGCTTGCTGCTGCTGCGGTTGACGTGGCTGCTGCTGCCCAGAGGTTTGGCTGCCAGAGGTGAGGGATCCTTGCTGGTGGGCAGCGAGCACCAGCTCCTCAAGCTGCAACATTGAACAGATGATGGAGCTGTCGTGTGTCTTCTTGGCTTTGGCGGAGTTGACCTGAGAGATGACGAAATTGGTGTAGGCGGGGAGTTTGGCGAGCATGATCATGACCTGGTAGCTGACAGGCATGGGGAAGTCGTGGTCGGCAAGGGAGGTGAAGAGGGAGTTGAGGGTGCTGAATGTGCTGGCAGGAGATGCTTTGGCGGGAAAGTGAACGTCCAAGACCTTCTTGAACATAGCAAAGGCAAGGGTGATGGAGCCTTTGTTGTACTTCTTCTCCAAGTAATCCCAGAGAAGTTTGGCCGTCTTCCTGTTGTCAGCTGGGATGGCATTGACGATGGAGGGGGTGATGGTGAGTATCATGGCTCCTAGAGCCCACTCATTCGCTTCGTCCCACTTATCCGCTTTCTCCTCCTGCTTCTCAGTTAGTTTCCCATAGTATCCGGGGATATACTCCTTGGTGACTCGTCCTCTTTCGTCCTTTTCTTCCAGGACAGGCGAGTGCCATTCACCCATGGAGTGCTCCTTGGTCATCGTTAGACCCCAGATCCCCAAGTAGCTGATATAGGCTTGCATCTTGTCAGCCCACTCCTTGTAGTGAGTGCCGTTGAAGGTGGGGACGGACTTGTTGAGCGTGTTTTCAGACATAGTGAGATAGGTAGATCTATGAAACAAGTAGTCAGCGTCCAATTCAATCCAGTAAAGGAGAAAAGGAGTGGTTATACCGCTGAAACACTGAACACACTGGATCGTAAACTGCCGGCGGGTTATGCTGGTGTCTCACGTCCTTACTCTGCCCAAGAGCTATTGAGCTAGACATTGTCTAGTCACAGCATGGAGACGGTGGCCATATATCCGGCGTATGATCACACAGGATGGCCAGTGTTCAAGCACGTGCGTAGTTGCGACAGCACTGAGCAGGTGTGCTTCCTCTGGTTCATTGCATGCGTATTCACTACAGCAATGCCCATCAGGGCTCATAACCTGTTAAAGGTACTGGCATACGCCTATACCTCCAAGGGCTAGGATAAACCTAGAGTACTTATGCTTGTTGAAGAACTTGCGTGCACGTAGTGGTAAGAGGTAGAGAACTGTCTTATGTATTTCAGACTCAGACAAGACTTATATACATGACATGTGTGAACTGATTAGGTAACTACTTTAGGGTAGACTACAGTATGTTCAACAGGAGCCAAGTTGAGTAATAAGCCGGTAATAGCTGAGCCAAGCTGAGCCAAGCTGAGCTGCAGCAACACTAGGGCCAGACACGGTGAGCACAGTGTGGTGTGGGACGGGGGCGAGGCGGGCCATGCACAATAAGAGTCTACAGTGTGTATGTACTGCTCTTGAATTACATAGACACCCACAGGTTTACCCATGCCAATGCCTAGGCAGGCCCAGAAAGTGAAACATATCAGCACAAAGCACATCAGTAAATTGATATTATCTGTGGGGTACTATACAGTATTGTAGAATGTTCATAGTAGTGCAGCTAGGTCCAGGCTGCATAGCTCGAGCCCATTGCAAACATAGGTATGGACATCTAGTAATTGCTATGGAAGACCAATCTGTGAGCCACATTGTACATCTCCTCGTTCTGCAGTCACATCCATAGCATTATCAGGCAGCAGAAGTTGATCACCAATTCATGAGAATCAACTGTAGCATTCAAGTTGCCAAGCACCAGGCACTGAAACATATAGTATGAACACTGTGACGAGTAAAGTGGCTAAAGCATACTAACCAAGGGCAAGCCGGAGGTGGCTGTCCTGTTCAACGTCTGCATCTACCTGGTGCAGTGCATCCCTGCAATAGCAGTACAAATTAGGAGACGCAATGATTTAAGTTTTAAGGTACGAACCATCCTTCCCGTGCCCACTGACCCATTTGTGTGCACAACTTCAGACTGTGGTAAGTATGACGGAGTACATCATTGAGCAACTTGACCATCATGAGGAATGTGGACCAATATTCCTTGCCTGAGAATTGGGGCATCATTTTCATTGTCGCCGCCCCATTCTTCGCAAATCCATCAAGTATGCAGTTCAGCTATGTAGTAGTGTCAGCTCGGTTCTCGTTTTGCATCTTCAAGACAGTCCTGCCAAGTTGTGGGATAAAAACTGAGATTTTTGTGGGATGGGCCAGCATCCTTGTCTTTCCTTGAGTTTCGAGCTGCCCGAGAATGTCCTAGCTCTTGCACGTCAACAGATTTCGACACCACAAGACCTTGAGGATCTGGGGCTGAGGGACGACCATTGACTTCATGGTGAAAGTGCAGTATATCGACAATGACGTGCTGTAAAGAGACGTATGTCAGGTAGATCAATAAATCATGTACATCATTACCTGGGACTGCACATTTTCGAGGCGCTGCGATGACATCAGGATTGCAGGAACCTCAGGACCAGGCACATGAATCTGGTGACGACAGCTCTGCACGGTGACGGTGCTGCCATGCTGGGGAACCAAAGTGTATGAGGCACATCAAAATGTAGGGGTATGTTTTTACCTGCAACTCCGAGCTCTGAATGAGGAAGCAGTGTGCACTTTCATCTTCTTCATCACGAGAGAACGAAAACTCATGATCAGAGGGGAGTGAGTTATGCTGGGCAAGGTTATCCTGCTGAGACTCTCCAGAGAAACCTGAACATTGACCTCATGTACTTATCACATCATCAAATAATGGGAACTTACCAGGGTGAGCTGTTCGTCTAGAATGTGTTACTCTCCACCCTTCAACATTGTCATGCTCGGTTTCGACTTCATCTCCTGCTCTAGTTGCCGTCCCTGCATTCTCGGACAAAGAGTCATCAGAACTCTTGTCGAATCCAGAGGCTTCACTATCTTTGGCTCTTCGAACATAGGGAAATGAGCTGTGGAGAAGCGCAGGGTCGATCAACTGATTGGAGGACTGAGACTGCACAACGTGAGGCTGGCTGGCAGATGATGACTGACACCCAGATTCGAAATGGGGTAGTGGAGGGGGTAGCATTGCCTGCTGAGCAGCAATGTATGGATTGTTAAGGACCTGAAGGTTGGGCTCAGTCCCCGGGGGCACAATGGGAACCAGCAGTGGAGCAGCAAATCCAAACTGCTCTGATTCAGACGAGCGCTGATGGAAGACTGGAGGCAGGGCGGTCTAAACGCAGAAAGTACATAAAAATGGTCAGCATCGTGCTCCACAGTATCAAAATTGTCTTACCAAGGACAACGAACTTAAAATCATCCAGGCTTACGTTTAATCCACCTTTCTTTCCAGAACTATGCCGCCCAGACCTGGCGGGCTTCACCGCAGGAGCGAGAGGGTTAGTTGCCATGCCTTCCGGAAGATCAGTTGTCTGGTGGGATCTTATAACGTGATCTGCGAGAATGGTCCCAACCTTCTCCAGTTGCTGCGCTTTCCCTCCCGAACCAGCACCTGCTCTCCCAGTACGACGAGACATGGGTGCAATGAGAGTAGCCTGGGATGCGTCGTGGCTCTGATCAGTTGCCAATGATCCGGTAGTGCCACTGCTGTGGCCCTTGACACGTTTGGCTTTCGCAGAGTGAGGGGCTGAACCATCATTAGATGAGGGACGTTTACCCTTTTTACCGTCCCTCTTCTTGGATGAAGAGGTGGAAATGGGAGCAACGGAGGACATGGCATAAGTGGCAGACGAGAGAGGGGTGGATGGAAGTCGCTAGCGATGAGAGACTCTCACTGAGGGTTTATATGCTGTCGGTCTCCTTGAACCCTGGCGTAGCCTGCCAGCAAACACATTGCAACTAAGGCAAGCAGCGACCTGAAGCAAAGCTGGATATGTGTCCATGTCTGGTTCTGACTCAAGTTAACTCACGATTAAAGTTGGGTGTAATGTTTTCACAGTGGAATTCAACGTGACTGCGAGCATTCGACACACTGGTGGTTATGTACACACGGCAAAAGTAGTGGAGCGAGTCAGTTTAGGGCCAGCCTTGGCATTCAAGTGACATGAGTTTAACATCAAAGTGATGAGAGGTAACTGAGTCATATCCTAAGTGAACTGCGAAAATGTGATAATGTTATTACGCAGGCTTGAAACGCTTGTTCAGAAAGGGGGGGTTGTCCATACTCTGTACTTCATCGCGAAGACGCTTGATGGAGTCACCAGCTGTTGGCGCAGCGAAGACTATTTGGGCAGCCCGAGTAGATAGCGATTGGTGTTGTTCAGTGAGGTAATTGAGTGTGTGCGCCATCTCTGCGGGTCGTTCATCTGGCATCCCTGCGATAAATGTATCCAAAACATTCATCACATCAGGGATCTGCAGTTCAGTATCAGATAACAAAGCATTCCTGTGCAGCTGGCGCCATTGATGAACGAGAGGGACAAGATCTCGGCAGTATGAGGTCATGTCAGAGTCAAGGGATTTGTCGTTGGGGTCCATAAGGAAGGTAAACTTCACATTTGCGGCAATTGTAAGGTTGGAAGCAGCCCCTTCGCTCCACAAGGAGAGAAATGTCTTCTCATGACTGACATCACGATGCTCATGCCCAAGTGGGCCATCATAAAGCGCCATGATCCAGATTAGGACATAAAGTAGAGACTCGACATCATCAGCACAGCTGTGGGGTATGGCGATGGGATTGTTGATTAAAATGCGACTGAGGGAGGTCTTTTTGTGAATTGTTGCTGCAGTCTTTACAGCCGATTTCGTGAACGCAGACTGGAGGTGATGGAGGATCTTCACCGACATGAAAGGGAGAGTTCCCTTTAGCAGATGCAGTCAGTCAATGTAATCATTCAGAGGAGTCTGAAAGATGAACTGTACCACCAATGCTGTACATTCCACATGCAGTAATCTCAACAGCGAACTCCCAGTCCAAGATAAACCCATGTGAACTATCCGGGAGATCTTCGATCATTGTATTGAATACGCTACAGTCACAATGAAGGATACCCCGTTGGGATGCTTGAAAAAGGACTGGGCCAACTCATTCAATAAGGAAAATGATATAGTACATAGGAATACGTACTGCCTAGAATATCACAGACGCATTGGACGAGCTCCTTCTTCGTTTTAAACATGGTCAACAGACGCGCACAAGGGGTCATCGCAAGTCAGACGTGTGTTCTCGGAGAATGCATGATCCCGCGGTACTTCTCCTCACGATACTGGGCAGTAGTGTCCGGAATCCCTTCTTCGACCTCAATGATCCATGTGTTGTGCAGCTTCGGCACACCGTCAATATCTTTCACATACTCCATCATCCTTGCTTCATGGATCATCCATGGGTCATGAATCGATCCCCCTTGATCCAAATCTCTCACCCAGTGGTCCTTGATCAGTTAGTATTTTCCGTCAATCCTACCAAATTAACACACCGGCCC
>JBBPMC010000269.1:0-28394 GCA_038090115.1 Strobilomyces echinocephalus | reverse complement strand
TAGGAAGAGAGTGAAATGTGCCGAAAAGTAGAGCGTACGATTCGATCGTGCCTTCACTAGCTGAGCGACTACAACGTGACAAGTCTTTCGACTCGGGGTTTGGAAGGACCTACATTCTTGCTGAGAAAGCTTACCATAGAAGTATCCTTTTTTAATTCTCTCTGGTCGCTCGATTGGACTGTGCGGCGCTCCAGAGGACCCTAGCGAGTACAGAAGCACACTCATCGAAAGTCGACCAGTGTTCAGCACGTGGATAGCTTTGAGAATGCGCTCGTTCTTTGGCACTGGTGCATTTGGCATGTTCGACAGTGTTCCACAGCAACAGCATGGCGTGGGTCTACTAGCATTCATGGCGCAGCGATCGTTGATGACGCGGACGACGACTTATCTAGACTTAGCTAACGCTTATTCTAGTTACACGTGACGAATGCTATCCCTGATTTAGGCATATATTCACGTGCCCGCGCAGCCCAACAAACGCGAACGGGCAGTCCGTCTATACCTGTAGGTACTTGGGACTTATCGGACTTTGAATCCGCCCGTTTTGGACTTAAGGGACTTAACTTATACGGTAGGTATTTGCCACAGTCCTCGCGCGCCTTCTCCCCCCGCTACCCGCCGACCTCGTCACAGCGATTGGGAGTGTGAGCATCCAAGCTCTCGTATGCGGTGCATTCACCGTATCAAGCACCACCGCCCGTTCTGTGGTGTACCAGCCATGTCGATTCGAGCGTCATCACTTGCTCACCACCCCCTGCCACACCCATACCGCATCTATACGAGCCGAACCGCTCGTCCAGCAACAAAGGTTTGTCAATTCGAGTGTTAGTAGTCGCTCACCACCTCATTTTATGTCCTCTCGAGCGCTGGTGCTCGCCCAGTCCCCCTACCGTGTCCATATGAGTCTGACCGCTCGTCCTGGATGCATGCCCATTTATTCGAGCGGTACCACTCGCTCACCACCCCCCGCCTTGTCTACTCGAGCACAAACGCTCGTTCAGTGCCCCTACCATGTACTACTCGCGCACTCGAGTGCTGGCGCTGTCCATGCGTGCCCGGCTGCTCGTCTATGGCACCCACCTGTTGATTCGAGTGCCCTCCGTGTCTACTCAAGCACTAGCGATCGTCCAGCGCTCCTTCTGTGCCTATATGAGCCCGAACGCCTGTCAAGTACGCCCACCATGTTGATTCAAGCACCAATGCTCACTCATTGTGTCTACTGGAGCGCTGGTGATTGTCCAGTACCCTACTGCGTCTATATGAGCTGGACCACTTATCCAGTGCGTCCCGCTGCGTCGATTCGAGCTCTGGCACTTATCCAACGCCCCCTACCATGTCGATTCGAGTACCCCAGGTGTGTTCACCTGAGTCCAGGATCGCTCGTCTCACACCCAAGGGTCCCCTCCCCGTCCCGCTTTTTTTCAACGTGGTACATAATATTTGATGTACCTTGTAATATGCACAGCAATACAGTTTGATTTTCATCCTAAGTACAGTTCGCGCAGTAAGAAAAAATACGAAGGGGAATGAGGTGTGGTATACAATTCGAAAACAGTCTACTACTGCAGTGAATTACATGGAATACTTTGCGACATTACTGGTTCCCATCCATTACTAGTCATGTCTGGGCCGTGATGTTCTCCTCGCGCTGCGCTGCGCGCGCGCGAGAATTAATTTGTAATTAATTCAAATTAATTCTTGAGGGACCTACAGGTATAGTCGGATTGCCGCGGAGACGTCCCCCGGGGCCCTGAGTCACGAGACCGAGGGTTCGTGTTCAAGAGAAATGGAAACGAGAGCGACTACACGTGCGGCCCGACGTGGGGCGATGACACGAGAGAGAGGGAAAAGAAAGAACAAGCGAAACGACTCGAGCGAGACGACGTCTGTAGCACGAACGGACGGAGACGAAAGTATGAGGATGTACATGGGTGCAGGTAGCGAAAGACGAGGCGACGCATGCGAGAGTGGGTGCGCGCGCACGACCACGCATACGCACACATATGTATTGGCGTCGCCGCCGTCGTGTTGTTACGACCCGGTGGGCGAAGGTGAGGCCTTGAGCTCTGAGATCTGAGACCCGAGGCCTGAGGGGGGGTAGGCACGACGGACGTTGTGTCATCGTTTCGTTGAGTCGTCGTCCTTACCATGTCGTTGGAACAGGGAGGACGAACCTGAGGTCAAGGTTGGAGTGTGGGCATATGTGAGTTGTCTCTTCACGTGATCGCTCCTGCCACGACTTGCTCTGTGATGTCAGACGCAGAAGACGACTCGGCCGTGCTCGGAAAGCGAGAGCGGGACGAGCGGAATGAAGCGGACGACCAGAGTGACGAGGACATCGGGCCAATGCCCATACCGGCCGACGCGAATGGGATCGCGAAGAAAAAACGAAAAGGTGAGCGTGCCATGCCCGTGCTCGTTCTGGATGCATCCCTGAACCAGAACCAGTCCTTCCCCACGAAAAGCTCTACCTAGAGCATCTCCCGAACGCAGACCAATACTATCAATCCTTCATGCACCGGGACGCGCTCAACTTTTGCGTGATGACCAAGTGCGTCTCTTCGGACGGGGCGACTCGTCGAGTGCGCTCACGCTCGTTTGCAGGACCGATTTCCTCGTCACCACCTCCGTCGACGGACACTTGAAGCTGTGGAAGAAGCAGGAGACCGGGATCGAGTTTGTGAAACACTTTCGAGCGCACGTGTCGCCGATCGTGGGTGTCTCCGTGAGCGCGGATGGCCAGTTGTTTGCCAGTATCTCCGAGGATGGGTCTGCGAAGGTGTTTGACGTCGTGAACTTTGGTACGCGTCGCTCCCTTGAATCGGGGCACGTGAACTGAGCGGACAAGACATGATCAACATGCTCCAGCTTGGCTTCGTGCCACATGCCTGCTGTTGGGTGCACAAACGTGGTCAGGCGCAAGGGCTTCTAGCAATGTGAGCCATTCGGCGTTCTCTCTCCTCCTGGTGCTTATGCCCTCGGTGCAGCTCAGAACGAAGTACCGGCGTTATTAGAATTTATGACGCCAGAGGCGATGAGAACCCCCTTGTTTCGATCGACAAACTACACCGTTCACCTGTTCACCTGATGGCCGTATGTCCCGTTCCGTCGAATCGTGATCCAAGTATTCAATGCGCTCCAGTACAGCGACCGATACGACACTATCATCTCTGCCGATGAAAGTGGGTTCGTCGAGTTCTGGCAACCCATTGAACCATTTGAGCTACCAAAGAACGTCCCTGGCATGTGGTCGTTCAAGAGCTCGACCGATTTATACGAGTTCAAAAAGGTACGTCTCCGTTTCATGGACGATCACTTGCTAAACTTGCTTCCCAGGCGAAATCGATACCTACATGCATCACCCTCTCTCCCGATTCCAGCTCATTTGTGACGTTCTCTCTGCCCGACCGGCAGGTTCGCATATTCTCTTTCCTCTCGGGGAAACTGACCCGAAAGTACGATGAATCCCTTGCCGCGATCCAAGAAATGCAACAAGCAGGGACCACCGTGCACAAGGTCGAGGACATGGAATTCGGTCGACGCCTTGCAGTGGAACGTGAGCTCGAGATGCCCGATGTGGACGGACGAATACCAGCGATGTGGTCTAATGTCATATGGGATGAGAGCGGGGCCTTTGTGATCTACCCGACCTTGCTTGGAATCAAAGGTTTGCCTCTGCCGGGTCCTGATCCGTGGTATTTATTTAACGTCCCCGTTAGTGGTAAACACGGTGACGAATCGCGTCGCCAGATTGCTGGGGAAAGACGAAGCTGTCCGATGGATGAACCTCACTCTCTATCAAGGAGCGCCTGCCAAGAAGGGTCTCACGACGTTGGCCATGGCTGCATCTGCAAATCCCATCCTAGCCAACAAAGCCAGTCGTGATCCGACTCTCTTCTGCACAGGCCATAAGCGCCAGCGATTCTATCTGTTCACGCGCTCAGAGCCGGAGTATGTTGAACAAATACTGTGCATTGAACCGAAACTGACAGCTATCCTCAGAGATAGTAAACTTCACGACCGAGACGTCTTCAACGAGAAACCCACCCGCGAAGAACAGTCCATCGCGACTGCCACTGCTGGTGGAAAAGGCGGTCCATCCCCGCTTGCCGAAACTGCCGTCATCCACACGTCGATGGGAGACATCCACCTCCGGCTTTTCCCCAACCACGTACCCAAGACAGTCGAGAACTTTGTGGGTCACGCTCGCAGCGGGTATTTCGAGGGGATCATATTCCACCGCGTCATCCCGAAATTTATGATCCAAACGGGCGACCCGCTCGGGGACGGAACTGGAGGGTTGTCTATCTGGGGAGGAGAATTCGAGGACGAGTTCTCGGACGAGCTCAAGCATGATCGGTATGTCGGCGACGCGTACACGGAATGCATGGTTTCCTGACGTCACGTCAGGCCATACACCGTCAGCATGGCGAATGCAGGCCCGAACACCAACGGTTCACAGTTCTTCATCACCACGACGACAACGCCGTGGCTGGACAAGAAGCATACGATATTCGGGCGCGTCACTGCTGGACTTGAAGTCGTTCATGCGATCGAAAATGTCAAGGTGAACAAGGTGGACAAGCCGTTCGAAGACATCAAGATCGTCAACGTAGATGTAAACTAGCGATCTTTGCTGCGTATTCACAACACTACTCTGTCTAGGGTTTCCGTACGACGAGTAACACGAATGGCTGCTCCTGTACGCTCGAGAACAGCGGTGAACTTGGTGTGCAGTCTGTTGATCATCATGCTCTGCGATAGCTCCGTGCGATCGCTGGCGAGAGCCCGCGGACAAGAAAATTGCAACAAGACATGTTCATCCAAAGCAAGATGGGATGGTTTGATCGTCCACTTGAAAGAGACCCTATAGACGTCCAGAGGTACTCCTTCAAGGAACGACGACTGTATTTCGGACGCAGGGCTATACGCGACGGGGTAGTCGATGACGACTGCCGCGAGTGGGACAAGGACGTCTTCAGCGTACCGCCCGGACAACGAGTGCACGACTGCGTCAGGGGGCTCTGCCATTGCGAATCTCATTCCATTGAGAGCCCCGCGGAGCGCGTCAGGTCCCCTTGACTGTGGCACGGTCAGGGACGTAGCAAGGATGGATCCTAGCTCACCACCGACGGACACTTGTCCGACAGTTTGACAAAGACGCATTCTGCACTGGCTCTGGACCCGTCGAGTAATGCCGCGATCTTGTCTCGCAAGAGGGGGGCATGGACCAGGAACGACTGCGTCGTAGGGGCGTGATGCCATAACACGACCTCTCGGAACACCGCGCTCTACCGCAGCGCCGATCGTCATACGGGGAATAAGCGGCGAATGCGAAACGCCAGCGCACCTTGCGGCGCAGGGTCACGAGAAGAGCGCGAAACGCTTCCGGTGGGTTGGGTGGGCAGAGCGCGTCCACGAGATAGCCTGTACTGGTAGTCCGATCACCGAGGATCTTGGAGGAGTCCTACGAGATGCCCGAAGTGGAGTGCTCACCGGACCCCATGGGCCACCAAGCAGACGTCGATGGCAAAGGAAAGTCGTTTGGAGTGAGCTGATCGGCGCAGCTCGTTGACGTGTCCGATTTCCTCGAGCACGAGAGCGACCGATGCTCCGAAAGAATCATCACCGAGTTCCATCATGGGCGGTTGGTCGAAACGTACACACGCCGTCGGCCGGACCCGAACACCCTTGATCCAACTTGAAGCCATCCTTTGTCAAGGCGACGGCCGGACGACAAGGGTCGCGAGTCCCATCGGTCGAGAACTCAGCGTGGGTCACCGAACAGATCGACATACAACCGATGTATTCTCGACCTTGGTTTCATTGCAGCGAACTCCTTATGACCACGGTATCGTCTAGAAACAGGGAAAGTTACTCATGGTCATGCTCCGGGGGCTCTGTATTTGAGTTTCTCCAACTCCGACACGTCTTCGTCCGCCTTGCGTATCCACCCGTGGACCGCATAGACCACGTACGTCAAAAACCCCGGGATGCACCACCACGCGGTCGTCTGCCACGCCCGGCCGGAATACACGGAGAGAAGCGGGCCAGCGGACGACCACGCGAACGTCTCCAAGAACCCGATGGCCCGAATCACGCGGCCTGCGACGACGACGTTCCACGGGTGCACGATCAGGCTGAGGTTGAGGTGAACGAGAATGGCGACGTAGGCGAGTATGCCGCTCATGTCGAGCGGGGCGGTGGCTCGGCCACCCTCCGCGGACGGGGGGAAGATCATGAAAAGCGGGGTCGTGCGATCCGAGAGCATGTAGAGGACGTATCTGCGGCAACGGGGGTTCAGAGAGACGGGTGCTGGGATGACCGAAACGGCGCACAGGAAGCACGAGAGCCATAGCATGATTTGCAGAGCGATTCGGTTGTGTTTGTTCGACGAGACGTTCTGTTGCTTGATTCCGTTCACCACCTCTGCCTGCTCTGCGGGTGGATGAGCGCTGTGCTGGCGTGTGTGTGTCACGAAGTACTACCTTGATCGTCGAGCATGACAGCCCTGCCGTCGTCGTGGTCCTCGGACTGAAAGGTGAAAGGGTTCCGCTTGCGAACTGCCTGCATGATTGAAAGGTCGGTGGAGCGTTTGCTATGCGAACGAATATTCTTGTAGGCGGATTCGGCGTGTCAGCGGTGTCCCATGAAGGATCAGGAAGAAAAGCCCTGGAGCGTTGATCCAGGGTGTTGCGCTTGTTTACGTCGGCGTCGGGTGGTCCACCGCCCTCTGCCCTTCCGACAGGGGCGAATTATCCGAATTCGACGTTTCTGCACCCGACGGCCACGATGGCAGCAGAAAGTCCCCTGTACATCGTCCCCGGCCAGTTCGACGACGCATTGGAAGACATCGAGCAACACGATCCACGACAGGGCGGTCGCTTCATCGACGACGATCACCTCCTCGAGTGGTCGGAGCCCAGCGAAGACGAGGACGACGACACCGACCGACTCAGCGGAGACGACGTCGAGGACGACAGGGTCGAAGATGAAGACTGGGAGATCGCCGAACGAGGCGAGTCTGTCTGCTTTCTAGATCCCCTGAAACCCTGACCGAAGGTGTGCGCGTCAGACTTCACCAAGCAGTACAATCGGCTTCGTCAGCACGTCGCCGTCCGCAGCGGCAACGTCCAAGGCGTCGCCTCCGCTACGAACCACAACGCTGCCGTCGTGTCGCTCCCCGCAGTCAATCATCCCCGCAGTGCGGTCACCCAGCATGCCAAGGACAAGAGGACCACCCAGCTCGCGGTGTTGTCGAAATACTCCTCGAGGATCTCCAAGATAGATCAGCCATACACGATGGGCGTCGGCATCAATCGAAAGGGGCCAAGCTCGTACGCAAACGCCAAAGACAAATCTGATCGAGCGACCTCGGAACAAGTACTCGACCCTCGAACCAGAGTCATACTGTTCAAGATGATTGGTCGTGGTCTGATTCAAGAAGTCAACGGATGTATCAGTACTGGAAAAGAGGTGCGCCTCCTAGCCCGTTCGTCTTCAGGGAGCTCAGATCTGGCCAGGCGAACGTATACCACGCGCTCACCCCGGACTCTGCTCACTTGGCGCTGAAAATCTACAAGACGTCCATCCTCGTCTTCAAAGACCGCGACCGCTACGTTACCGGCGAATATAGATTCAGGAGAGGGTACAGCAGACATAACCCTCGCAAGATGGTACGACTATGGGCAGAGAAGGAAATGCGTAATCTAAAACGCCTCGTCGCCGCTGGTATATATTGCCCAGAACCCGTAGAGGTTCGAGAAAACGTCCTCGTGATGAAGTTCCTGGGTGACCGGGATGGATGGTGTGTGCTCCTCGCAATTTGTGGCCCGCGGCGAAGCATGACGCTATCGTAGGGCATCTCCGCGACTGAAAGATGCCGGGATACCGGCGTCGGAATACCCGTTGCTATACCAAGAGCTAGTCCTCGACATGCGAGGCATGTACCACCGATGCAAGCTTGTGCACGCCGATCTATCCGAATACAACGTCCTCTACCACGACGGGCACTTGTACGTCATAGACGTCTCGCAGAGCGTCGAGCACGACCACCCGCACGCGTTCGACTTCCTGCGGAGCGACGTCAAGAACGTCGAAGAGTTCTTTGGACGCTTCGGCGTCAAGTGTCTCGGACTCCGACGGTGTTTCGAGTTCGTGACCACGGACCGATTGGAAGGGAGCGGGACGCAGGATCACGACGGCGACGTGCTGCGACGGTGGATCACGGAGACGGGTGAATCCGCCGAAGACCTAGACCGAGACGTCGACGGGACGGGCGATGCCAGGAGTCACACAGCGCACGAAGACAGTGTGTTTTTGCAGTCGTACATTCCGCGGACGCTCAACGAGGTGTACGACCCGGAGCGGGACATCGAGGTGCTCAAGGGCGGCGAGGGTGAGAAGCTCATCTACGCTAATACGATCGGGCTGGTCAACCGGGACTCGGGTGAGAGCGACGTCTCAGAGAGTGCCAGCGAGGAGGCCGAAGAAGCGGAACAGGGGCCGGAGCGGAGAGGACCACGGGGCCACCGGCACGAGGATCGGGAAGCGAAAAAGGTGCGTGGATGATGCCAAGCTGGTCGCAGACGTCCGAGCCTCGTGTGTAGGAACGCAAAAAGGCAGTCAAGGCGGAAGCACGGGAGAAGCGGAAACACAAGATGCCCAAAGCGGAAAAAAAGCGCAGGATCAAAAACACTCGTCCTTGACGTACAATGACAGCCGTGTGAGCCACTGGGACCCTGTACGCTACTCTCTTTTTCGAGTCGCAAGCCCATGGTAACCCGCTACGAATCCGTCACGCAACCGTGGCTGGCATCTGTCACCGTCTTGACATATTTATACAACGTGCCCTGCGTCACCTTGAGAGGTGGGGCATTCCATGCTTTTCGACGGCGTTCCATCTCCGACGGAGAGACGTGCAGTTCGATCGTGTTCGCCACTGCGTCGACTGAAATCGTGTCGCCGTCTTCCACGAGCGCAATCGGACCACCGTCTTGCGCCTCGGGGACGACGTGACCAATGCAGAAACCGTGCGATCTGCATGCGCACCCGGATCAGATGCGCCGCACCGCGTACATATATATCCTGGACCTTACCCTCCGCTGAAGCGGCCATCAGTCAGGCACGCCACGTCGTGGCCCAGTCCCGCGCCCATGACCAGGCTGGTCGGCTTGAGCATCTCCCGCATGCCTGGGCCCCCTTTGGGTCCGAGATACCGGAGAACGACCACGGTCTTTTCACCCCGTTTGATGGAGCCCGTTTCGACGGCTGTGATGAATGCTTCTTCAGTGTCAAACGTCCGTGCATTTCCGGTAAAGCTCAGTCCTTCCTTTCCCGTGACTTTGGCGACTGCACCACCAGGTGCCAGGTTGCCCCGCAAGATCCTAGCGTTCCGACACTTCGTAATCAATTTTGACACACTACTATCAGTCAACAGATCTCACCGAATGTGTCCAGTTGGCTTGAGCGGGCTCTCAAGCGGCCGGATGATGCCTTGGTTCGCAGACAGTTCGCCGTGTTTGAGGACCCAACGTTCCAAATTTTCCCCAAGGGTTTTTCCCGTGACCGTCATGGTGTTTCCGTCAATGTATTTGTTCTTTAGCAAGTAATGGAGGACCTCTAGACGCAAATCGTAGCACCCTTCCATGCAAATGGTGGAATGTCACGTACTGGGCACACCACCAATCTTGCTAAGATCCTCCATCACGTACTTACCGCTCGGTTTCAGATCAGCCAAAAATGGCGTGGCGTCTGAAACCCGTGCAAAGTCATTGACGGTGAGCGTGATACCGACCGAATGCGCCACGGCAATCAAGTGTAGCACCGCGTTTGTAGAACCGCCAAGAATCATGACAAGCGTCTACGTTCAAAAAAAAAATTACATCGAGGGCCCGCATCGTGACGGGTCGGCGAAAAAGACGCACCATCGCATTTTCGAATGCAGCCCTTGTCATAATGTCCCGTGGCAAAATAGTCTTTTCGATCAGATTCCGCATAGCAACGCCGACCGATTTGCATTCTTCTATCTTTTCCGCGGATTCGGCGGGGAAGGTCGACGAGCCCGGAAGGGTCATCCCGAGAGCTTCGGCAGCACTAGCCATTGTGTTTGCAGTGTACATCTTCGGGGGTACTTAGCATCACGATACACAAACTCGCGGGTGCTACCTACGCCACCGCAGGCCCCTGGCCCAGGACATGCATGTCGCACGGTATTAAAGCGGTACGTTTCTGCCTCAGAAGTTTGTCCGTCTTGTAAGTACTTTCCGTATGATTGGAAGGCAGAGATGATGTCAAGCTGAGGCTGCCCCTCGCACGAACCCGGGCGTATGGTACCTCCGTAGATCATCAGACCAGGCCGGTTGAGCCTTCCGACTGTGAACGATTAGGCGGGAACCGACCCTGACGACGAATCACCCACGGGCCATGAGCACGCCAGGCATGTTCTTGTCGCATCCCGGGACGACGACCATACCGTCGAGCCAATGGCCACCGGCGGCGGTCTCGACCTGGTCTGCGATCAGATCTCTCGACTGCAACGAATAGTTCATCGCGGCCGTCCCGTTGCTGATGCCGTCGCTGACGCCGACCGTGCCGAACTGGTATCCAATCATGTCGGACGCGCACACGGACGCCTTGACAAGCTGACCCAGCGCCAACAAGTGCTTGTTACATCTGTTTCGTTTTTTTTTTCAGCGAGTGAGACTTAGAGCGTCGCATGGTGTCACGAGGACGCTCACGGATTGCCCTCGTACCTGTGGCAGAGGGGTCAGGGACGCGATCAGGAGGCGGGAGAACGCGGGAGTTATTACCAGACGCTGCCGACGCCGACCATGGCCTTTTGAAAGTCGGCTTCGCCGTCGACGCCGTCCGTCGCATACAACATCGCCTGGGACATCGATCAGGCGGGGTGACGCCGACGCTGGGAGACGCCGACGACTCACTTGACTGGCACCTTGGTCTTTTGGCTGGGTGACGATCCTGCTGTATCGGTTCATGATGATTCCATTCTCGTCGCGCGTCGGGCCCGTGGAAGAATATGTCCTCACGAGCTTCGAGATGGGCCGACGGACGTTTCTTGACGCGACGGACGACAGCATGATGCGAAAAAAACGGGATATGGACGCAGAGTGAGCCGATTCAGAACACGGGAATGCTGACTCAGCCAAACCGCGACACGCACTGTCAGAATTTTGTGTCGATCTGTAATCCTATCTGCGAGTCCACAACATGTCCGTGTGGCCACACACGCACATTAATGTGTGGCCATACGCACCTTGGAGCTTAATTTTCGAGATTGAAAGATGTCAGTCGACCCTGGGGCCGATATCGGTGTCAATGGGTCGTTGCTTTCACTTGAAGGTCTATCGCATACGCATCTAACCAAAGTGAAAAACGCAGGGAGTCGAACAGAGCAATGTCGTTGATGCGTACGATGGCAACGGCCCTCGAAACAGGGGTACAAAAAAGGACAGGACACTATTAGGTGGCCGTCTCGGTCGGAACGCAGGCCTGGGTGGGTCCAAGCCATATACATATGCTTTCCTTGTCCACTGACCAACTTGGACGATGCTCACGCACACACACCTTCAGGTCATTGTGTGTGTGTGCATTGCGGCTCCGGTTCGTTTGTGATCGGGACCTGAATAATGGGCCACGTCGCCGACGACACCACTACGTTTGCCGTCATTGGACTTGCTGCACCTCATTGTCCTCGGATTCGATCTCTGGTGATATGATTGTCGGTCTTGTCCGAGTGGACCTGGCTGTTTCGCCAAGTTGAGCAGAAAAATAGACTACTGCGATGTTACCGGGGCACAGGATCCACTTGGACATATGCGGAAGGAGTCTGACGGCGGCAAAGATGCCGAGTCAGTCCCTCGATCAACCTGTCAGTTGTTTCACGTTTGTCATGTCGCAATGCTAGCCCGTCCGAGCTTATTGAACGCGAGGCCAGTGGGCTCGGACCAGCACTTCTGGCAACAGTCTCGCCGGAGATCCGCAGATTCGATCACGGTCACGCAGGTTGCTGGACAGGCACGCTTCGAGTCGAGTTCAAGAATATATACTGTAGAATCAGGGGAAGATAAGCGACAAGAGCGGTCGCTCGGAGACCCGTCCGATCGATCGAATTTCAAAAGGCTGCCCTAAAATTTCTGAGCGACGACGAGCAGCGGCTCCCGACGACGACACGGAAAGCGACTGGTTTGTCCTGGCTCGTCCCAGAAAATCCTTCTTTTGGGATCGCATGCCAATGTGCGGATGTAAACGACCCATCCGTCCTCTTTTTTCGTTTCCGCGTCTATCCGTTCATTCGCTGACAGCCTCTCCAAGAAGCATCTTCTCCCGACGCGCTTCTGTTGGTGCAAACGCCCACGGACGGATCACGCCACATCTGATATGCGTGATCGGACGGACAGCGACGCCGAGGAAGAGCGGGACATACCCTTGCTCAGCCGCGCATTCGAATGGCCGCCGCCCGAGCAGGAAGAAGGGCCTGCAAGATTTCGGCCACGGATCAGTAGAGACGAACCGCCACTCACGCCGAGTGTCGATTCGCCGAGGGGGACGGCTTCGGCGCCGACGCAGGGTAAGGGGAGAGAAGGGATTGGGAGATGAGGCAAGCTGACATTTGAACAGAGTACGATGATTTCAGACTACTGCGGTCGCTGCCCTACCCCGATGTGCGGCATCGGTCTGCACCGCTTTATGGCTCGGAGGATTGGAGTCGGAGGACGTCATTCGGACAGCAGACGGCGCCGGGGACGGCGCCCGAGGCGTCATCATCGCGGGTTGTGCTGCCGCCGGTGAGCCATCTGTTGGGAGAGCTGGGAATGGAGGAGAGTTGGGATGAATATGAGCGGGGACCGGTGCTGCCTCAACTGCGTCTGCCGGAGGAGCCGGGGAGAGAGCCGAGGACGGAGGAAGAGGAGAGTGGTGGTCGCACGCAGGGGCGGGGGAAGAGAGGCCAGGTGGAGATGGGGGAGGAAAAGAGGGCTGTTCGGAAGATTTACGTTGCGTGTGATTTCTGCAGAGGTGAGCGGCGACGGTGGGTGTGAGAGCACCTGGACTGACTGACCGGGGGCAGGACGGAAGCTGCGGTGCGACGGGGGGCGGCCTCGGTGCTCGAACTGCGAGACGCGGTCGCTGGCGTGCCAGTACCAGGAGCATCCGCGCCGGCGGGGTCCGGGGAAGGCGCCCAAGGGGTCGCGGGGGAAGAAGGCGGGGAGGAAGAGCGCGGCGGATCCGGACGTGGCCGGGCCCTCGGGAGTACCATAAAAGGGAATTTGAGCGGCGGTGGTTGCTATGAGTATAATTATATAATTATATATTATATACTTCCGCATAATTATGACGGGGTGATCCGATTGGCTCGGTATCTGACGCTCGGCTCCGTTGAGGTCCCTCTTTTATCGTCCCCGCGCCAGCCTCGCCTCGCGGGCAACCCTCGCTCTGTCCCCCTCCCGCCAACGGACGACCCATGTCGCTCGCCGTCGACCCCGCCGACCACCGCTGTCCCCCCGACAACCCCGCCCCCGACATCTATCCCCCCCGCCAGCAACCCCGCCCCTCTACCCCCCCTACCTCCCTAAACGGCATCCACCCCGGAACAGCGGGCGGCCTCCTCGATCCCCACGTCAGAGGCTACTCCCTCATGGTCGCCGGCCAGCGCACCGGAAAGACCTCCTTTCTCCGTCTCCTCCTCGACACCAGCGACATCTCCCCCTCTGCCTCAAAGGACCAGCTCGTCTCCGTCGCAAAGTTCGTCCAGGGCTCCAGCGGTCACACCTCCCACGTCCGCTCCGCTTCCATCAACATCGACCTCCCCCACGACCCAAACTCAACTCCCCCCGTCCTCGCCCTCACCCTCATCGACACCCCCTCTCTCGACTTTGCCGACGAGCATGCCGCCGAGCGCATAATCCAGGAAATCATCCGTCAGGTCGACGCCCGCTTCGTCGACGCCATCGACGACGTCAGTCTTTCCTACTCTCCCCCGCCTCCCCGCCCCCTCACCCTTCTCTCTAGAACTGGAAGGCCCAAACAGGAGACCACAACGTTCACCTGTGCGTTCTCCCTCCCGGCGCTTACGTCCTCCGCTGACTTCCGTACAGCTGCATATATTTTTTGGATCCTGACGTGATCGTCCCCCCTTCCGTCCCTGGCCCCCCCGCCCCTCTCGTCCCCAGGGCTCGCACCAACAGCTTCTCCCACACTGACGCCGAGCCCGTCATTCTGGAGCCTCCCGTCACCACGAATCCCATCCTCTGCCGTCCAACCCTTCCCGCTGTGGAAATCAACACAATCAGAAGGTTGTCTGCCCGCGTCAACGTGCTTCCCGTGATTGCACGCGCGGACACGTTGACAAACGACCGTCTAACAGCTGTCAAGATGGCCGTACGCCGAGATCTCGCGGAAGCCGGAATTGGCTTCGGGATCTTCGATATGGACACGCACCCGCACTATCAGCACCGTAAGGACGTGGTCGAGTCTGGGCTCCCTGTCAAATCTGAACCACCCAATGGCTATGGCAGCCACACGACCAGGTCTTCTCCCGGTCACCCGTCTCCTCCAACCTCCCCTGCAGCCCCCTCTTTCCTCCGTCTTCCTTATGCGCTCATTTCTCCCGAAATATACTCCCATAGCGATGGCGTCACCCGCCTGCCCCTCTCCCGTCACGAATTGGTCCAGCAATACACCCCCTCCCCCCATCACACATGCTCTTCCAAGCTCGCCCGCGGCAAGTTCACACGGAGCTACCGGTGGGGATCCATGGACGTACTCGACCCAAATCAGTGCGACTTTCTGCAGTTGCGCCACGCTATCTTCCATCACATGGAGGTCAGTGACGCTTTCGGCCGCTCGTCCCGTCGAAGTTGACGCCGCGGCGGACAGACGTTGCAGAAATACACCCGGGAGTATCTCTTTGACAAATTCAGGAACGAGTATCTCATACAACATCATTCTGCTAATCATTCTCTCCATCCGCACCAAATACAGCAGAACGTCCTTCCACGCACCCAGCTGGCTCCCTTGTGTCACACGCCGCGTCCGATCTTGAGCATCGAGACGTGTGGACACGGGGCCGTTCGGAACCCTCCCATGACCATTCCCCGAGATGTTCCGCCAGGGACAGACGCGCGCACGATGCCCATATCTCGCATGGGCGACGGTCCCGGCGTTCTTCCCAATCACGTCAAGACTGCTAGTAAGCCACGTCACGTTCACACGCTCGTCCGACGACGCGCTCATCTCTGCTAGGGGCTGCGAAACTAAGGACCAAGAAAATCACCGTTGCATGCAATTTTTGCCGCTGTGCGTCGCAGAAGCTCATTTGCAAGATGATGCGGACTGAACCGATCGTATCATAGCTCGCAAACTGAAATGCGACGGCGGACGTCCCGCCTGCGGCCAATGCGTCAAGCGGACCAACCCGTGTGACTACATGCCGCAGACGAGCAAGCGACGCAACTCTCACAGGCGCAAGGAGGACGAGAGCGAGTCTGAGGGGAGCGTGGAGGAGAGATCGGCGGATGAACATGATCCGTCGGTCTCCCCTGAGATGCCTTCTCAACCGTTGTCGCGGAGGAGTTCAAACGTTGAGAAGCGACCGATTCTCGAGGGTTTTTCGCAGGCTGTGCCTGGACCGTCCGAGCCCCGGGACCCACTTCCCACCATCGCGCCGGTCATCCGGCCGAAACACGCCCCTTCTGGACCCCCGGCTTCTGACGGGCGACCCCTATTCAAAGATAACGAACTGCCGCATATCGCCACGCTGTCGCTTCCCGACAGTTCACCGGCAGCAACGATGACGGCGCCCCCGCTGCCACCGATCAGACCGGCGTCAGAGCAGCAAGCTGCTCAGAGGAAGCGTGCCTCTACTGTGCCCGGAAGAACCCCTCGTCAAACCACGAGTGCGGGGCCCAAGGTGGTCGCTTGCAACTTCTGCCGAGGTGAGATACCCGACGGAGTCGAGCATACGTGAACCAACGACATTTATAGCTCGAAAAACGAAATGCGATGGTGCCCATCCGGCGTGTTCGAGCTGTGCGCGGCGTTCACTTCCGTGCAACTACAACCACGACAGCAATGGCGCGAACAAAAAGGGTGGGCGACGCGCCTCCCTATCATCAAAAATCCCGCCAACTCTCATGCCGCCTTCAGCACTCTCCCCTCCTACCCACTCGCCCCCGTCTTCTACCGTAGTTGGAGACATACGTTATCAGAACGGCACCCCCCTGGAGGACATGCCGGGGGATTCCATGGATGTTGACTTGAAAAGAAAAATTAACGACATCGAGCCTTCCCAGATCCAAAAGAGAATGAGGGTGGACGAATCCACCGGTCACATTATACCCTGAAAGAATGCTTGTATCACGCATTTCCCGGAGGTTCTGGCTACCCAGCGAGTCTTATCACCCCCGTACATCCCATGTCACATCTTCCATCCAGGTATGGACTGTAGAAGCATTGATCGGTTCATGCTTGCTCCGTGGAAGCATCACTCGGAAGTCGTCGAATCGTCGTTTTGGGTTATCTCGTTTTTCACAGTGGACCGACATCACCTTGTACTGTATTTTTCTGTCTCTGGTTATGAGGCGACTCATCTCTTTCTCTTCGCTGTCCTATTTTCTTTCGGCCACAGCTATCGATCATCTTCTGTATGTATGTAGGAAAAAAAAATGAAGTATACAGGACAGGGAAGGGCGTTGAGCGATTATGCGAGGTTGGTTGCCATGTCGAGAGGGGGGGTCCCTTAATTTTGCGTGTGCGTTTCGCGCCCCTTTGTCCGTCTTGCGCGTTTGAAAGCGGCCTTCTCCACAAAGAATTCTGTACATCGCATTCAGCAGGCGACGAACGTTCTTTTCTTGTTTTCTTGCCCACTCGTTGTTGTTCATTTGTATACCAACTCGCTGACTAGGCATGTTTTTAACATTCCGGAAGCGGTCTCGAGCCAACAGCGCGAGCAGCGACGCTGGGACGCTGAAAACATCCCCCTCGCTGCCAGAGCTCGGTCCACAGAGCATTCCGTGGCCAGAGGACCTGGTCGATGTCTCGGTCTTACGCGAAACCCCATCTCTCCCGGATCCTCACCCCCACCAAGGTGCGGCCAAAAGCTCTCTCCACTCCCTCGACCATGCCCCCATTCCTTTCCACAAACCGTTTCGGCTCGACTCAGGTCAACCGCCCGAGACGCTGAACGCGGCACCCAGTAAAATTTCCTCGCTGTACATGTCGTCCCATCCTCCTTCTGCATTCGACACGTGGAGGAGTCCGTCCAGTGCTGGCACTACGACAACGACCCGTCGGACGCAACGCAGGAACCGCACCCCGCCAGCGTTCAATATCATGGTGTGTTTCCCCTCTTGCGTGTTTTTCGTTGCTCAGACGCGCCTCAGGTCGTCGGTGCCCGTGGCACTGGCAAGACCTCCCTTTTGCGCCTCTTGCTCGACACGGCCGATCTTTCCCCCACAGCCACCGAAGATCAACGCGCTGCTCTCGACTTTTTCCTGAAAGGAGAGCTCAAGCGCACGCAGACGATCAACACGGCGTGCGTCGAAATAGCCGAGTCCCGGTATGACCGCCTGCTTTTGACGGTCATCGATACGCCAGGTCTGGATTTCGCCGTCGGGAGAGAGCTGTGCGTCGAGCGTCAAGTCACCAACATCATCAAGTACATCGACGAGCAATATGCCGCTACCATGAACGAGGTTCGTACCCTCGATTCGTCGCGCATCCCCCTTGACGCTGACTTTTGTTTAGGAATCCAAGGTGGTCAGGCAGAGCAGAGGGGACCAACATGTGCATCTGTGAGAGGCGCAAGTCGTTCTTTTGACGTCCCTGTCTGACCGTTCCTAGATGTATCTTCATGGTTGACCCCACTCTGACGAGACAGGTCACTCGCGGGCTGCCAATGCACGAGAGGTCCGTTTCCGAAACCACCGTCTTGCCATCTCCGACGGTTGATCAGCCCGACGAGTATTCCGGTGACATCATGATGTCACCCGCCGAGTTGCGCGTGATCAGACGCCTCGCGGCCCGTGTCAATGTACTTCCTGTTATCGCCAAGACGGATTCCCTCACGGACGAAAGTCTTCGTGCAGTGAAGACGGCTGTACGGGAAGGCTTACGAAATGCCGGTTTAGGTTTCGGCGTGTTCGCCACCCCGAAGCAGAGGGAAGAACCCCCTCCCAATGAAGAGGTCACGAGTGGTTTCCGCAATGGGGTCAACGGTGCAGGAGCCCACCACGCCAAAAACGGCGGCTCTCATGGCGTCACGGATGAAGACGCTGACAAGGAGAGGGTCTCACGCAGCGTGATCACACTCAAGGGGACTCGCACCGCGGCCCGCTCCAGATCCCGGTCGCGCCGAGACCTCTCGTCCATCGCGCTCGACGAGAGGGAGCCTCAGCACCCCGACGAGGCCGAGGAAGAATCTGTGGCGAATATCCGCTTCTCGGCCCAAATCGTAGCAAAGGTCAACCTCGACACCTTGCTCCCGTTCGCGCTCGTTGCTCCAGAACTTTCGGGCTCCACCCAATCTCAGAGGCTACGTCCTGCTACCGCCGATTCGAAATATTCCTTCAACCACGATGACACGGACGGAGCATCGAGCCCTGTGGAAGCGACTACGACCCCAGACAGTGCCGTCGTACCTCGCAAATCTGCGATGCTCACTCCTGCACCCAAGAGCCTCAAAGGGGTGTTCACGAGGAAGTTCCGATGGGGCACCGTTGACGTACTAAACCCTGAACATTGCGATTTCGCTGCGCTTCGAACGGCTATCCTACTAACGCACATGAAAGTGAGTTTGTTCCGTTTTACGTGGCCGTCATGCCATTCATAGTGATGCTCACACCCTCGATGAAAATGGTAGGTTCTCAAGGTCCACACCCGTGAGGTTCTGTATGAGAAATACAGAACAGAGAAGCTTCTGGCAAAACGTGCCACCCGGTCCATTGGTCCTGAGGAAACGAAGCGTCTTTTTGAAGGTGGGTTTGCTCCGTGCTATCCTGATGGGAAATGCGTGTTGATGCACACCCCAGATCTCGGGTTGTAGCATATATTTAGCGCCTCATAGACCGTCGTGTTCTTGCTTATCATCTATGTATCTTTTTCCGATTGACGTTTTCGACGCAGTGCCTCATCTTTCCCAGTTCGTTTACTATGGTGCCATGTGCTATTTTTCTTGCTTCACTTCTTTCGCGCGTTGGATTGCATCCCAGATTGCGTAGTCGTAACACGTTCGTTCGATATATCTTGCTTCCCGAAGCCTGTCCAGAGAGAAGTCTACACGCACAACAAGGGCAATTCTAAGAAAGTACAAGCATGAGGACCCCAACCAAAATGTGTACACATTAGACATGTCTCATGCAACGCAGCGGCCAGCAAGTCGGTCGATTTCGTCCTCCGACAATCCATCCAGCCGAAGCAAGAGATAGTCAACCTTGGAGGGCCGGTCATTGATGCGATCGCGAGATGGACGTCATCAACGTACCTCGACTTCCTTGGTAAGGGGTATGATATAATTTTCATACAACTCCACCACCCCATCCACATCTATCTTGGCACTGCCAATTACATGGGAATTCGCGATTGCATCGCCATCGGTGTTGAATTCTTGGGCATACGTGGAAGCCTTCTTTCGCAGACGCGAGAGCAGCTTGCGTTCCACCTCAGGCTTGGTTATGAGCGCTTCGAGGGCCTGCCTGTTTGGCTTGAGGATGTGAGGAATGAACGCGGCAGGGTCAGCAGCGAACTTCGATTCCGACACGAACTTCCCTGGACGGACGGACCACATCAGTCAACTTTTAGGGTGCGAGGAGAACGCGAGGTCGGGGGAGAATCACCGTAATGGACACGCTTGCTGATGGCCTGCAGGACCTCGACGTCGATGGTGGCGGCACTGCCATAGTTGCCGTCGTCCTCGTATGCGTTCTCGCCGACGACGCCGTTGGCGTGTCTGAACGTCGAGCGCGCGCGCGCGGCAGGCTTCGTGATGCGCGGAACGATGTCGCGGGTGTAAAAGGCGATGATGTTCGCGTTCACGTTGATGTCGTTCGGACACAGGATCTTTGGCAGATCGAGCGGCTTCAGGACGGACACGGGAAGGCCGCTCGTGAACGGGTATTCGTCCGGACTGTGCGGGCCGTGATCCGAGGTTGGAAACGGGGCGACGTATTAGCGACGATGCCGTACCTGGTGTATCTGCGCGCCTTGGCTGTGGGGGGGTGAGTACGTGGTCCCGATTAGCGGTGGAAGGGATGCGCACCGTGGAAGGTCTCGGTCTCTTTCAGGAACCACTCGAGCCAGCTCCCGTCGAAATCCAAGTCTTTGAGCTCGGGAAAGGCACCACGGACGTACATCCGTGGGTTGTGCGCGAACTGCGCGCGCTCGATCAGATCGAAGATGATAGTGTCCTCCAGTCGGACCAGGACAGATCGGATGCGTTCCAGGGAAAGGGGGTCCTGCTCAGTGATGTAGTTTTGGGACAACATGTCGGGGGATGAGGTGGGGAGAAACTGGCGCTACGTGAAGCCACTGGGGGGTTTATAAGGCGGGGCTGGGTCCGCGTCCCTGCCGACAATGTTGCGAACTGTACGCGATCCGGAAGCGAAATGCGCGGTAACGAACTTGCCCGCAACCGGGTGCACATGTGGGGGATCTGGGAAAGTCTGCATTTCGTACGTCCGCCGTCCAGTTTGGTGGTAACATTGGCTATTCTAAAGGCCATACTATAATCTCGTTCATCTTATAGAGTCCGAGGGCACTTCCATCCGACTAACTTGCAGCCGCGCTAAGAAAAACAACGGCCCTCGACCGACTCCGATCCAAGTTGTCCCTCTGGTAGATCAAATAGCCGTGTGCTAGAATCCGAGAAAGCAAATTACTTGGAAGATGCCATCGTGACCCGATCCCTGCCAGTATACATGCCAAGAGCTTGGCAACATGGGGGGACGCAGTCGGAGTGCGCACGTTTGAGCGATCAATGTACTCTCCCGTGTCGTTCCGACTCTGGAGGTGCGCACCTCCGTGCAGTAGTGAAACATGACACGGATCGCGATTTGCAGGATGGAAAACTGACTCTGCAGGGGTGCATTTAGTATCAGTTAGGTCGACAAGAACGACCGAATTGATACCCCGTCCCTCGATCGTCCCCTATCATAGTCTGGCCCCTGAAGGTGGTTGGACGAGGTATCGTCCATCATGACCTTGAGCCCGAGAATGTTTTAGGTCTTTGGATGTTGACCATGTCGGCGTAAACGGACGTGAAACAGTTCAAGTTTCCCATTCCGACAGACTCATCAGGGGTGGACCTGGCTGCCGGCCGTGGATCGCTCCAGCTGACACACCAGATGCGTATAAAAGCCATGTGTCGCGGTTGACTGGCTCGTATCATATCCTGCCATGTCTCCCCCCGCGGCAACACTCCCCAACTCCGTCGATCTCCACGTAAACGTCGTCACAAAGAATGGCATCACCGCGCAGGCCACCTCTCAGTACGATGTTTGCGAGGACTACGAAGGCAACTATCGCTTCGCCCCGATCGAGGAGGCCCAAGTTTCAAGGGCCATGATCAAACGGCGAGATCCATATCTATCATCGTACTAAAATGTATCTCACCCGATTGCGCACAGCTACTTCAATATGATGTACGAGCGAGCCGTGTCGGATGTCGTTATCGTCGGCGCCGGAAGTGCTGGCTTGTCCTGCGCTTACCGCCTTGCGACGAGCCGACCGGACCTCAAAGTCACCATCTTGGAAGCTAACGTTGCGCCAGGTGGTGGTGCTTGGCTCGGCGGCCAACTGATGACACCAATGGTGAGCGTATCTTTCCCGCAAACTCACCTCGTTCAACTATTTATGCTCGGATAGGTCGTCCGCAAGCCTGCGGATCGGTTCTTACAGGAGCTCGGAATCCCGTACGAAGATGAAGGTACTTTCGTGGTCGTCAAGCATGCGGCTCTTTTCACTTCGACGATCTTGTCTCGGGTCCTGGCCCTTCCCAACGTCGTGATGATGAACGCCACTGCAGTGGAAGATCTCATCATCCGCTCGGACTTCCAAGGCCGCCAACGCGTCTCAGGGGTCGTGACCAACTGGACGCTCGTCTCACTTAACCACGACACTCAATCTTGCATGGACCCCAACACGATCACCGCACCCGTAGTGATCTCTGCTACTGGCCATGATGGTCCCATGGGCGCGTTTTCAGCCAAGCGGTTGGTCAGCACGGGCTTATTGAAGGAACTTGGGAACATGAGGGGCTTGGACATGAATCGCGCCGAACCAGCCATAGTCAATGGCACGCGTGAGGTGGTTCCTGGTCTTATCATGACGGGTGAGTTGGCATCATGACGTCTAGATCGTGCTTGTGACGCTCCTCCAGGTATGGAACTGTCTGAGCATGACGGTTCGAACCGGATGGGTCCTACTTTTGGTGCGATGATGGCGAGTGGTATCAGGGCTGCGAAGGAAGCGATCAAAATTTTCGACTCGGCAGAGATCGTAGATGGCAAGATCGTCGCGATCCACTGAGCAGTGCTGTTTCGAGTAGTATGATCCAAGTTGTACACATGTAGTTGATGCTTGTTGTGTCTCGTTACTCAATCTAACTCGTCCATGCAAACTTCGTCTATGCAGTCCTCGAGAGAAAACGCGAGAGAACAGGCCCGCGCATTGATGCATGCCAAGGACGGCATCGAAGCAGAGATCAGACTCCAGCTCTCCGTGCTCAGAGACAACAACTGCGACACGGCGACCCCGCTCGTCGACGCCGATGGCTTCCCCCGCGCCGACCTCGACATTTACGCGATTCGCACCGCCAGGGCGCGCATCGCTACACTGAGGAACGATCTCAAGTACACCATGGACGAGATCGAGAAGGTGCTGCAGAAGGTGTACGACCCGTCCCTCGCACCGCCGCTGTCGGCAGTCCCAGCCCACGTCACTGCGTCGTCGACATCGAGCGCGCCTGCGGAAGAAAACCTGTCTCCTTTCGCCAGGGTAGACGGCGTCGCTCCAGGGAGCCCCGCCGCGCTTGCTGTATGCACGCTCCTCGTGCCGAGTCGCTCTGGTTGACGCACAGAATACTGACAGGGGCTTCGTCGCGAAGATCTCATCAAGACGTTTGGTGATCTGACGGTCGCCTCGTTCTCTACTTCCTCTCTGCAACCTCTGGCCGACCTCGTCAGCCGCAATGAAAACGTACGCTTTTTTACCAGACGTTCATTTCGCACGATGGTGTTGACCCGATGCGTCGCAGCGCGAATTACGCGTACAAGTACTTCGCGATGGACAGGTATTGTCTTTGCAGTTTACCCCTCGGAGCGACTGGGGAGGCAGGGGCTTACTTGGGTGCGGTTCTCTCTTGATCATCACAGATCTGTATATTGAGTTTTGCGCCAGGTGCCACATAGTTCCTCTTCGTGCATCATAAGGGCAGTTGGCGGGGTTCGAGGGCCTGCAGGTGAAATTATAAACTTTAGGCCAGCCTACTGTATCGCACTAGCGCAGAATGATTCAAGAGTCGTAGAGTGCGGTCGTAACCTGGAGTACAGACTCGTGCGCTACAGCTTTTGTCCATATGCAAGCATACCGTTCATCGAGATGCGTTCTCCGTTATGTCTCGTAGCTATTTCGCGCGTCTCCCTCAATGAAGTCGTTAGACCACCTTCCTGGACCCAACGGACGAATACTTCGACGTCCACGTCTCGATCAGACGTCTTCGTGCTGTGTGACCACACTGCGTGCTCAAGAAGCATCGCCGCCGACGCAGCGTGACCCACCAACATCAGACCAGGCCGGGGAAGCAGAGGCGAGATTCTCGTGGGGTGACAGTAAATCTCGTCTATCATTTGCAACGCAGCCTTGACAATTTCCAGCGATGCCGACGCCTTGCTTTCGAGCTCGGGTGGGCAAGAATTGAGGATCCTGGTTCCCCACTTTAAAGCGAGTCAGCCTTTGTTTCGCGGCCGAGAGAGAAGAACAACTGACATCCTTGAATGCTACGAAAGCGGTGGAGTCATTGGCCGTACGCACAAGGTCCAAGGCGAGCACTGAGGTCGTGCCTTCCCAAATCTTATCCACCAGAGCATCGCGGATCGACCTGTCCATGTACAGTTCGTGTAAGCTAGCTGCCTGCGTGACGAGAGTGCTCACCTTCCGATGCCCACCTCCTCCATGTAACCCATCCCTCCAAGAGCCGTCATGCACTCCTCCATGGCCGACACCGCCTTCTCTGCAGTGAACCCTTTGGCCACGACCGTCAGAATCCTCAGCAACGCCTCGTCATTCTCATTCTTTCCCGCAACGTTGGCCTCCACCTTGCCCAAGAACGAAATCGTCCCAAAGACGAGGTGCGTCAGCGCGCGATAGACGAGACTGATGGAGGCCAGCTGCGCGGCGTGCATCGCGTTCTCCGCAAGTAATTGCTTGCCGCTCGCGATACGCCTGACTTGAGAGTAAGCGACCGCAATCTCGAGGCACTTGCGCAGGTGGCCCGTCCCCGAGATCGCACTGTGGACGCGGGTGATGTAGAGGACTGGAAGGATGTTCTTGACGCCATGGTTGAGAGAACCGACGAGGTATGCTGTCGTCGCCTTCAAGGAGAGCTCGGCTGTAGGTACTATGTGCGTCCCGATCTTGTTCTTAAGTCTGTGCGTGTAGATGCCATTGCTGGTCGAAGACGGCAAAGGCTCCCCAGGCTGCTGGACGAGCGGCAAACGAAGTGGGACTAGAAAGAGGGAGAGAGAACGGGAACCATCTTTAATGTCCCCAGTGCGTGCCAGTGCGACGGATACGTCACTGTCCGTAGCGCTCGAGAACCATTTGAACCCATCTAACTGGTATGCTGGCCACATTCGATCCCCTGAATTCTCAGTTGGAATGGCGATCGTTTCCGTGAGGGATACGTCTGACCCGCCAGGTGGCTGAAACTTTATGTGGAATGTGCCAGAATATGAGTACGGGACGAACATACCTCGGTCATCCATTGTCCTGACGTAAAGGCAAACGATGGATCATGACTGTCAATCCGTGAAGAGGTGACGCGCACTGCTAGAACGACGTGCGTACATACCTCGTAAGGCGAGGGAACAACGTAGACTTCATCTCCGGAGTACCGAGTAGTTCAAGCACTTGCTCAGGATAGTTCACCAGTTATATTCACGATGTTCGATTCAAGTCCGAGCTCACCCCTGGCACACCCGTCTGTCATTCGGACACCACACCTACGCCCGAACCCGGAGTCAACCGACCATGCAACGAGACAACCCGTCTCGACTCACCACATGGGAATCCCCGGCTAGCAAGTGCAACCTGGCAAATCCATATACCCTGCTGAACTCGCCGTACGCTCGCTCGTAAAAGATGCCAGGAAGGCCCTCTCTGAAGAACAGGTCCTTCAGTTCCCTCCATACCTCTGAGGTGTCCAGCCGGTCGATCCGGCGTCCCCAGTGGTCGTACTGGGTCAAGCGCGGGGGAGTAGCGCGCTCACTGATGGCGCGAACGCCTTGTGCGAACGTCAGGATCTCGCTTTGAATGTCGGGGACATGTGCTCACTGGTGATGACCTCCGCGCCTAAACGCACGAGGTCGGGTTCAATCTCGTCTGCTACTCTGGATATCCATGGTCAAGCCAAGGTCCGATTACTGGCTGGACTGTCGCACTTCGAAGGCAGGATCCACTTCAGTAAATGGGCAACACCGGGTCGCTGAGATACGCATTTCGCTCGATGAGTCGAGTCTGTGGTCGAAGTTACACAGCTGCCCTCAAGGCGAGACTCGACGACGCACAAGCTGAAATCCGTCTTCTGCTCGCATGAGGGCTTTTCACAAGAAGACCATCGGGAAGATGTTCGCATGTCTGAGTCACGAGGTCGTGTTGGAAGTATGTACCTCGAGTAGCGTGGGGAGACTCGAGAACCGCTCAGCAGAAGAATGCGCACGCCACGCAGGAGTTGCCATCACAGAGGCAGAAGGGCGTGCAATTGTTCTTTCTGTGAGTGTTCGCCAAACAGGGGCGAACAGGGGCGAACATGCGCCCGGCCGCCCCCTCGGCGGATGACTCATTGATTCATTGGCGTCGTACACTCTTGAACCTGGGTTTGGCACTACCAGCGATTATATTGGCACTGCCGGAATGTAGTGAGCACGATCTTTTGTCTTATTCTCCCTAGTTTCAATGTTTGCCTGTAGCGTCACTAGCGTGTCCGAGTCTATTCAGCCACAGATTGCGCGAGACATCGAGAACGTTGAGGAATGTCCCATTGACAAGATGCTCAGAGATCTGCTCGCGGATTGCACTGTCGAGCCACCAGAATCATTTAGTGATATTGGCAAGACCTGCATCAGGGAAAATCTGGTTTTCGGATAATGCCTGATAATGCCGTGCGAAGTGGTGCCTTTAGAAAAATTGACAAAAATACTGGTTCTACTTGTCACGACCTGAGAATCTAATATAATGGTAGGTTCCTTAAAGCAAAAGCATCTCGCTGTTAGTAAAGGCGCATGTCACTCCGCGCGGCGAACATAAGCAACACATATGTGTCGGGCACATCATGCCGAGATTGAAAATCTCTCATAATGATAGGTTCTTTAGACCAGATGTACCAGGCTGTCAGTAAAGGCGGATGTCAGTCTGCGCGGCAAACATACACAAGATGTATCTGTCTGATGCATCGTGGTAAGAATCAAAATCCCTCATAATGATAGGTCCCTTACACATGAAGCATCCGGCTGATAATAAAGTCACACATCGCTCTGCACGGCGAATATATGCCACATGTGTCAGTCAGATGCATAATGGGGAGATTCGAAAACCGTTACACACAACTTGTCCTCATCGCGGACACGTACTCTTCAAGTGTAGTCTGACAGTACGAAACATCACGGCTTTGGTAAACAAACATGGTCTTAGGGACGATCGTTAGCGTAAGGGGGATTGCTGTCACTTCATGGAATCAGAACCAGCAAATGGACAAGAGGATAAGACGAGTCTGTACCACAGGAGTTTGCGGCAAAGGCAAAAGCAACACTGCAAGAAATGTTTGGTCAGTGTGACTACCGTGGCTAATAAAGGCAAGCTCAATTGCGCGTAAGAAGATCAATGAAGCAGGAGTCAGTTGAAAAGAGAACCGACCCTTTAAACATGACCCCTTGCTTGCCCATTCTGATGTTCGTGGACAATCAGTGGATGGCATTTCATGGTGAGATACAATATCGACAACTACATATTCTCGGAGTATCAATGTACACCTGGGCGATCGGTGTCGAGCCTGCGCCTCTTCAATGTCTTCGCCACCGACATCCTAGTGGTGCGGTCCGGGGCGAGTTTAAAAGCAAACGTCGGTCCAAACACCTGCCTGTAATCCAATCAGGGTTGCATATCAAGAAAGACTGCACGGCGGATTACCTATTCCACCACAACAGAAGTTCAGCGACGAACTCACGCTCGTGTTCGGTGGGGGTGTCATCGAACCATTCCACAATTACATCGTACAATTCGCGAGCGTCGAACACACCGTCTTCAAGGCACCAAGTGCCACAGGACGACAAGGCAAACCGAAGCTTGATGGTCCATAAGTATTCACCTTTTGATGGCAAAATAAGTTGCTGACGTACCTGGCATGCCACATAGGCAATGGCACGGGGCACCACGGTCTTCATACCCATAATGCTGGCCACGTTTTCGCGCGTCCGTCTGTTACCACGGCGGCGCTTCTGGGTCAGGCGTAAATCGCGGACGTCGTTCTCTGTGTCCTCAGCGGACGTCGGGGAAATAAATATTGCCTTGAAGGCCTGAGAGGTAGAGTGAGCAAATCGCTGTGAGATCGTGCCCGACGTACCCGGACCAACAGGGCACCCCGGAACAGCCCCTTCGCAGGGTCCTCCGGGTCGAACGTCTCGTCAGCATACAGGAAGGCCGGCCATGACTGCGCTGTAACGAGAAAATCGGGATGGAAGTCTCGAACATTCTGACGCTGGCTGTATTATGCAGGTAGTCAGCCATGGCAATGGTAGTAGAGCTGAAGGCCTACGAAGGATCGTTCCAGTCATAGTCGACAGGGCACAGAAGCTTGCCGGTGACGTCGTTGTAAAACCCTCTCCCACTCTTGTCGAGGACAGTGAGAGGAGGATAGGGTTTAGGGGTTCCTTCCATGAGCCAGTGGACGACCAGGACTTTCAGCCTGTGAGTGTCCTCATTGCGTGCTGAGTCCGCTCCTTTGCCAACCTAAATAAGCGTTTCATCCGTGCAGGTGGAAAGCGATAGAGATATTTCACTCACTTGAATCAGAGCCGCTTTCAGCTCTGTGGGAGGGACGAGACGAAGAGATGGTATCCACCGTAGAAGTTCTCCGTAAGCCTTGAACAGGAGGTTCTCCCTAGCAGGCA
>JBBPMC010000268.1:11919-28411 GCA_038090115.1 Strobilomyces echinocephalus | reverse complement strand
CCCGGCTCAAGTGAATAAGCTCATCCTCCAGGCTACTTCGCTAGAGAATCTTTGCCAATGTTTCTCTGGATGGTGGGCTCCACGATCATTGTCAACATCTTGAGACTCACTTCAGAGTTTCTAGGTGCGCATTTTGGTAACGCACATGGTGATTATCTAGGCTACACTTACTTACAAGGCTGGCACCATTTGGGTCGGCGTACTACGGCCCTTGCACTTCTCGGACTTTGAATTTGACTTAAGGGGCTTAGCTTGTTTGCAAGGTCATTCGCATTGCTCATAATCAAATGCTACACTTTTCGCCTTGATCCATAGTCTTCCTGTAGAGTGGTGAGCTGTCGCAACAGCGTGACTTTTTTTGTCTTCGGAGTTCGAAGGCGGCTGGGCTCGCTGACAAATTCATATGTGGCTAAAACTGTACAGTTCACCGGAGATTTCCGACCCGTACCACGACCTCCCTGATACTAGTGCACGGAACGCTCGACTCCTCAAACTAACCGCCCTTCAACATGGCAAGTGCTCTGTCACCAAAAGCATCTCACTGTATTGCTCACGAGCGTTTCTAGACCAAACGTACTCGCAAAGTCGGCGTGACCGGAAAGTACGGTACCGTGCGTACATCCTCACCATGCACATTCGCCCGACTGACTCTTGCTGCGTAGCGTTACGGTGCCTCCCTGCGAAAGCAGGTGAAAAAGGTGCGCATTCAGTCACACCAGCAAACCCTTCTAGCATGGCTGACCCCGTCTTCGTTACATAGATGGAAGTGACGCAACATGCGCGCTACACTTGCACGTTCTGTGGCAAGGCAAGCCACGCATTCCCTACTCGCAAATACATCTGATGGCCTGGCTCTACAGGACTCCGTCAAGCGTACGGCAGTTGGCATCTGGCATTGCCGTGCATGCAAAAAGACGATCGCTGGCGGTGCTTGGACAGTGGCAACGACCGCTGCCGCTACAGTGCGGAGGTAAATGATCTCTACGTGTTGCGTTTACGCAACTCCCTGCTGAATCTCGCGTAGCACGGTCCGTCGTCTGCGTGAACTGACAGAGGCATAAGATCCATGATTTTCACGTTGCATGCATTCTACCCGTGTTTTACATATCACCATCCAAATGACTATGCCTCATGACATGGGTCTACTGGGCCCGATCGGACTGGTCTTCTAGGGTGGCGCAGCACAGAGCTTGAAAATCTGAAAACTGCTTGAACAGATCGCCAGTCTATCACTCGAAATTCGACACATTTCATGGTTCAGCTTGCTCGAGTTGGCGTAAAATATGCGGAGGGTATATTGCGGAATGTGTCGCAGACTCACATCATCTCGCGGGAACCACTGCTTCTTCATCATCAGAAACGATGCCTACATTTCTCTCAATTGGCCTGCTCGTACCGGCCTCTGAGATGGCTCAAGAATGACAATATAAAGTAAAATATAATCACGATCGAATAGCTCGCCTGAGTGTTGGAGGCGATTGCGTTTAAAGGATGTATTTCTTGGAGCAATACAACATACCGACGTGGTGGCCCGGCAACTTCCGAGGACCGATCCTTACCTAATACCTTATTGGCAAGTCTGACGACTAGCCAACAACCAGCGTCCGCATCATGGTGGACGAGACTCTGTTGGTCAATGCAGATTCGACTTTTTCTTCCCTCTCCAGCCTCCTCGACTCGCGTATTCTGCGAGCCCTTGCCGACATGGGTTTTGCAAGACCTACCTTGGTACAAATAAAAGCTATTCCGATCGCTCTCGAGGGAAAAGACATACTCGCAAGGGCGCGTACTGGGAGTGGAAAGACTGCAGCGTATTGCATCCCGGTCGTGCAGAAGATTCTTAGCGCGAAAGCTGACTCTCCACACCAAGTCACTCGTGCACTGATCCTTGTGCCGACACGAGAACTTTCTGAACAAGTACATTCTTGTTTGCGGAGTCTCGTGGCGTATTGCGACAAACAAGTTGCAATATCGAATGTTGCAAGTGGCACTGCATCTCATGTGGAACGGGTCGTGCTCGCGGACAAGCCCGACATTGTCATCGCGACTCCATCACGCGTTCTCGCACTCCTCCGATCCAGCGTACGTTGAGAAACCATAGACATCACGTCGCACGTCTCACCCACCAATAGACGCTCACTCTTTCCTCCCTCGAGTCACTGGTAATTGATGAAGCCGATCTCATACTCTCATATGGGCACGACGAGGACGTCCGCCAGATATTCGGAGGAGGCTACCTACCCACAATTTACCAATCATTTTTAATGAGTGCTACCATGACGGATGAAGTGGAGGCCTTGAAGGGCCTGACTCTGCGCAGCCCTGTATGTCCATTTCCTCGCTTGCGTCGGAGAGGTACCTACCATTGTTAGGCTATATTGAAACTGGAAGAAGGCGAAGATACACCCTTGTTGACTCAATACTTCGTGCGGTATGCCGAACATTTATCTTGACCCAATCATCGTCACTTATGCAACTAAAGATGCTCCGAAGTTGATAAGTTTCTCCTTACCTACGTAATTCTCAAACTTCGCCTTATCAAAGGCAAATGTATACTCTTCGTCAACGACGTAGACCGCTGTTACCGTCTCAAACTCTTCTTGGAACAATTCTCTATCAAAAGTTGCGTTCTCAACTCTGAACTCCCCCTAAACTCCAGGCGCGCATCATTTTTCCGGGTTGTGCATTTACCTCATCTCCGTGTTAGATATCATACTGTGCAGGAATTCAACAAAGGTGTTTACGACTACATCATTGCTACAGATGAGAGTAGCGACGCGACCGAGAAGAGCGAGCGTACGCAAGAGTCACCACAAGCAGGGCCTTCCGGGTCTCTCAAGCGCAAACGGAAGAGGACAACGGACAAAGAATATGGTGTTACCCGCGGCATCGATTTCATTGACGTTGCCTGCGTGGTCAACTTTGATCTTCCGTCGTCTTCCAGGTCATATATACATCGCGTTGGACGGACGGCCCGTGCGGGTCGTACGGGGATGTCGCTATCTTTTGTGGTGCCGGCTGCAGAGTGGGGAAAAAATCATGTCGTGGGCTGCCTCGAGAGTTCCAGGCAAGATGAGGCGGTATTCGCGAAGATTGAGAAAGAACAAGCTGCTAGAGGGAGCGCGATCAAAGAATATCAATTCGATATGCAACAAGTCGAAGCGTTCAGGTACAGGATGGGAGATGCCTTGCGCTCTGTGACTCGGAGTGGTATCAAGGAGGCGCGGATCAAGGAGCTGAAAACAGAGATTCTCAACTCCGAGAAGCTCAAGGTGCGTACAAGGGATGTATGCTCGCATCTGCGTTGTTCACCTGCCTGGTGTAGGCGCATTTTGAGGACAACCCACTGGATCTGGATTATCTCCGGCACGATAAACCACTACATCCAATGAGAATCCAGGCACACATGAAACACGTGCCAAAATATCTTCTACCTCATCTAGCCTCCTCGGTCGCTGGCGACGAGGAAGGAAATCCGTCGAATTCACCCAACCCGACGGCCGGCTTTGTGCCATTCAGGAAACCGTCTAGTCGACGTCGTGGACGAGGGGGCGGAGCGAGGGGTGGACGCAATGGTGGAAGCAAGAAAAAATCAGACCCTCTGAAAATATTCAGATGACAGACGCCATATAAATTATACATGTCATGATTGCCAGAGTTCCTGGTATGTTCCTGATTGCGAAGGGTGCTCAATTTGCGATTCCTCCTTCCCATCCTTTGGATCGCTCGACGGCACGCTGCCATGCCACCCAAGCTTTGTCCCTTTGGACCGACGAAATATGGGGTACGAACATTTTACTTCCTTTGGTATTAACCTCGGCCAGCGTCTCTGGGATCGAGAGGTTCCATCCGAACAAGCCGATAGCAGCTCCGGCCAGCAGAGCGGACCCAAGTGCAGTAGACCTGTCATTAGGTATAATCAGGATTCAGTCGCGCTGACAGGACCGGTACTTACTCTCTCATTTCGGGTCTAATAACGTCAAACCCACCGAAGTCAGCCAAGATATCCATACAGGCGTCTCCGTTAGTCATTCCCCCGTCGACCTTGAGATGTTTGAGGTCAGTCTTGGAGTCTAGCTTCATGCTCTCTAATATAGCCCTGGTTTGAAAGGCGTTGGCTTCTATTGCCGCACGCGAAATGTGGGCGGGAGTGGTATACGATGATAACCCTATATATTAGAAGCTTGATAGTCAGCCTCAGAAGAACTATCGGAATAGAAAATGATAGTGTCCTTACCAATAATCAGACCGGCGGCCCCAGGATCCCAGTAGGGTGCCAGTAAACCAGAGAATGCTGTCACAAAGTATACTCCCCCAGAGTCTGGAGTAGATCGCGCCAGATCATTGATCTCGCTCGCAGACTTGATGAAGCCCATGGAATCCCGCAGCCTAGAGCCAATTAACCCATTTTATACCTTGCGATCAAATGCGAACCATTTGATGGCACTTCCTGCAACACCAACTGCATCCCCAACGCTTCAATCTGAAGAACGGCGAGAAAGACGACTACCTGCTTACCACTTCCCTCCAGTGCATACACAGGGGTGGCGCCAGGGCGAGGCTGGTACGCGACCTAAGCGAAGTTTCAGTCCTCCGGGCAAGGTTCATAAGCGATGGTGAGTACTGTGCTCAACAACCCATGACCGCTTTGAACGATTTCCTCGCCAGTGCAAAATAGCAAGAACGCGCCGGTTCCATAAGTGCACTTAGCTTCCCCCTTCCTCAGGCATTTGTTTCCGATCAGCGCGCCTTGCTGATCACCGACCAGGCCGCCGATCGGCAGACCTTTCAATGGACCGTCTGCAATGTGCCCATACACCTCCGAGGAAGAGACCAGCTTTGGGAGAATGGAAGGTCGAAGGTCGAAAAATTTGAGCATCCTGGGGTCCCATTCCAAGTTACGAAGGTTCATGAGAAGTGTTCGCGAGGCGTTCGTCACATCTCCGACGTGGATGCCTCCAGTCGGCCCTCCAGTCAGGTTCTGTGCCGGTCCGTGTGTCATTCACGATCCGGACAAAGACAGGGCATCACCTACATATGCAACCCAAGATTCCACCGTGCCGAAGAGAAGGTCATCTTCCGCATGAGCAGTCTTTACCGCTGGATAATTGTCGATCATCCATCGCAATTTCAGAGCGGAGAAGTATGTTGAGAGCTTCAACCCGGTTCTGGCCGATCACAGTCGGCGAGAGTATGAATAGTAGGTGAAGCCAGTAGAACCAGAAACCTACATATCACGCAGAGCATCGATACCATCGTCCCCTGTCTTGAACTGGCCTGGTGCAACTTCAAGCCCGGACTTTGCGAGAACTTGTTCATAATGGGCTACCATGTCTTTGGTCCTCGAATCCGTCCACACGATGGCCCTACACAACGGCTTTCCGGTCTTGCGGTGCCACGCAACCGTCGTTTCTCGTTGGTTCGTGATGCCTTTGAGGAAAAAATCTTGGAACGCTAGGGGGAAGCATGTGAAAACGTATGGTACGAACCGATCACCTTGACGCCGTCCTTGGCCCAGCCGTCCTTCTCCAAGTTCTCACAAGCGTTAGCGATACAGGCTTCCGAAACCTTTTGTATTTCGTCGGGATCATGTTCGTGCCATCTATTTGTGATGTCAGAAATTCAGCCCGATGTTCAAGTACTAGACGCCGGAACTTACCCCGGATTGGGATAATACTGAGGAAACTCGGACTGAGATTGCGCGACGATATTGGCATAACGATCGAAAACGATGAACCTGACTGAGCTGTAGGACCGACCATACGACAACACATATGGATCAGCAATGCACTCGCTTAGATCTCTTATGAAGCGAAACTTGAAAGAGCGGTGTAACCTCACGTTGTTCCACAGTCCAACGCCCCCACAAACTCGCCTTGCTTGAGGCCTGGCATGGCGGTCAGAAACAAATGATAAGGCGCTGTGGAGACTCGGGACGGCGAATTGCCTTATGGAGTGAATGTGGGCCGTAGCTCGGTGCTTGCTTGGGTGCAAGTTGAAAAGGTACCGCACAATATACGCAATAGCCTGGCGATGCAAAGCTTGATAATATGGAAGAACCTAGTGACGTAGTGTGTACACAATGTGCAAGTGACTCCGGCAGTCCAATAAATAGGTTCGCTACCTCCAGGAGCGCGTGATGCAGCTCAACGAATCTAACCAACCAGTACGGGACTAGCCGCGTGACTGGCTGGTGCTATGAAACTGTTCCTTTTCCTACTCGGACCAGGAAAATACAGGAAGTGGGTGAGCCTCAGTGTTGAAAACCCACTTTTCTAGTGGAATAATATCGTCATCCAAGAACAGGAGGTAGAGATATTTGAGAGTCTCAGCCAAAAAGTAACTAAAGTAATTGACGTCAGACAAAGTTGTCATATGCCGATTGTATTTACCTTGGCATCGAATCGTGCAGTATAGGATCCGGTGTGTGGACTCTGTCCACACTGGCATATCCGGAGGGCGTCTTAGCAATGTGTTCAATAGCCTGGAAGACTTGCCAGCCTCTATGCCGCCATTTCACGTCCCTGGTCGTTCGCCATAAGATATAGAATGATTCAACTGCCTGCAAAGGACAGCTTTCAACCTTGAAACATAGATCAATGCATGCAACGTCAGCCATACCTCAGGTCGCAGATAATAACCTGTGTTCCTGATACTGTAATCTCTCGTGACGATATCGATTTGCTTCTCCCTCACAGTCTTTGCCTTCGGGTTCGCAACCCAGGGACGCTTATCGCCCAGACCTGGTGCTGGGCCTGACTGGCCGTTTTCCTTCCACTTCTGCAACGCGTCCATCCACCTGATTTCACCAGGCCTACCAATCCGCATGGAAACGACCTCTGGTCCTAGTCCAGAGGGTTGGTCTGCATACGAGAGATAACACATTTGTGCAATACCCTCAGCGGCCCACATGTGCAGATCTTCGAGGTCAAACTGTGCGAGAGCATCGTATTCCTGACGGAATTTTGGAGGGAGATCGTCACCAAGCTGAGTAAAATTGATTCCGACAGTCTGAAGGTTATTCAGGGGAAGGAGGTGCGCTCCTAGTGCCAATAAGCCGGGGAAGAAGCAAGACAAGTGCTCGAAGGAGTGCGAGGTTGCGGTATTGTTCCCATAAATTGTTGCATCCGTGACGTAAAGAAGCTCACGCTGAGATGAAATGTAAAGGAGATTGTTGATAACGTGAGTAGTGAGTCTTAGATCTGGCGAAATACGATCAGGGCTCATGTCTCGAACCAAGAGGAAGGGGCTGACACATTTCAAGATTGGCTTTATCTGAGCGTGCGGTAAGCAAAAATTGCTTCAGGGTATATTCGTGAGCACTATCGGCGCCGGCTCCGACTGACAGGCGGACTGGCAACAGAGGTTATTAAGTTCCATGAATCGTCGGGCGGGTTCACTAACGACTTGACGGCTTCCCGTCATGTAAATCCCAATAAGTTGGATACATGCCTCCAGATAAACTCAGGTTGGCGTTATGAAAAAGACTGGTGACCGTTGTGGCCTACGACAACACTTTCAGAAATGTGGTGAAAACGCGCGCGCCATAGCACAGCACTAACACGATCAACGTGGGCTTGTTTCCCTGTAATGTTGCCTAAGTATGCATATTCCATTTGGAAGGATGCTATTTCAGCGAGCACGCCGGGGGTGTGCTGTGGCCTAGGGTTTCCGCTGGAGCGAGGAATCGATGACGGGTATCACCGAATTAAACAGGGTCGACCTACGTATAAGTGTCGACTGCGAATCGAGGGAATCCACTGGAGGTGTTGAAGACAGGCGAAAGCTTTATTGCGAGCTCGTCTGCCTTGTCTCGCAAAATGGTATCGTAGGACAGCGAGTAAGCAGCCAATAAGCCACCGAGATAACGGATGACGGTCTCAAAGAAAGGCACATCGGTGTTCTGTAAGAGTGAGCCATACTGCCTGAACCACTCGGCGATGACTTACGGCGGGTAAAGAGAAATTGGTGGCTGTGATCATTGGAATGGCGCGCGCGTACTCGTCACCTAGACCCATGAGAAGCATGGTGTCGAGGGCGTCTACGACGGTGACGCCCCAGCCATTGAAGCTGTCACCCAAGTCAGTCTGCCGGTTGGTCCGCATAGTGCAAGGCTCATTCTCACTTGTCGATGCTCATATTCGAAACGGGTCGCAATTCGTCGTGCGGGAAAGCATGGCGTTCGTACCCGTGATACGCATGCAAGAACGCGTTCTTTACCTGGGCTGCCCTGTCGGCCCAGATCTCTGGTGTCTCGGGCGGCCAAGGAAAATGTTCCTGGGAGAGCGCTTCATCCGTCTTGAAATAGACGTGGAGCGACCACAGCGTCGCCGCGAACGCCAGGACGAACACGACGTGTTGCATACGGAGAAGGGGGCGAACTGGCAGGACATGGCGGGTCCTGTTCAGGAGGGTCATGTGTGGGAACTCTGTACATGGCGATGATCCCGCCTTAGACTAGCTCGCCGGACCACAGCTGGTAGTACTTGCTCACCGGCGTCGTCGCTGGCCAGTCCGCAGCGCGCCTCGTCTCGCCAACAGCGTCGCCCCGGTCGGCTGTCTGAGTTTGAAATACTTGAAGGAGGACGACTCTGACGCCGAGCATGTCGAGCTTCGACAAGGTCGTCAAGTTGGCTTGTAAGCCTAAGCCTGCCCCTCCAAAGACAAAGGTGCGTTCGCTCCAACCGCGATCCTTCTCGACCCCGACCTCGTCCCCAGTACCTCGATCCCATCATTGCCGCTACCTGGTCCGAAGATGGCGCCGTCTACGACGTCTGCAAGGCCCTCGTACCTCGTCTGCGGGAGCCAAATGCCATAGTGCGTGACGTGTGTGCCCTGCTGCCCATTTCGTGCCTCACTCTGGGTTCCTCAGGTCGTCTTCAAGGCCCTGATCGTCTTACACACCATGATTCGCAACGGAGCGACCGACAACGTACTTTCACACCTCTCCTCTTCCGAAGTTTTGCGCCTGCGCAACGTTTCTGCGGGAAATTGGGAAGGTAACCGGCGTCACTGCTTGTCACCGTCATGCAGCCCCTTATTCTCCCGTACCACGTAGGTTATAACGCGCCTCAGAACATGCAAAACTACTCGCTTTATCTCGACTCTCGCATACGAGCTTACCGTGAGCTGAAACACGATGCAGTTCGAGTCCAGGCCGAATCAAATCGTGACCTCCGCCTCAGCAACTATATCGAAGAAGACATGGCGTACAGCACGGCGCCGCCTCCCAAAGTTTCGTCAACAAAGTCAAAAGGACCTCAACGAAAGTCAGTCATGGGTCGCAAGCTTCGCTCCATGACGGTGGAGAAGGGCTTGCTTAGGGAAACGAAAACCGTACAGAAGATGATTGACTCGCTGGTAGAATGTCGGGTAAGAGTCGTCATACATCTCGGGTGCCATTCAATGAAACGTTTACGCTCAGTTTTATCTGGATGACCTGGAAGACGAGCTTACAATCACTGCTCTGCGGATGCTCGTCAAGGATCTCCTCATCCTATTTCAGGCAGGTAATGAAGGCGTGATAAACGTACTTGGTGAGGACCGAGTGGTCGCTCGCACGGCTGAGTTCGTTAGGCTGAATGGATTTCAGAGCATTACTTCGAGATGTCAAAATACGACGCGGAAGAAGCCCTAAGCATATATCGTAATTTCTGCGGTCAAACAGAGCGTGTCGTTGAATATCTTGGTGTTGCCAGGAAACTGCAGAATCTTTTGAACGTTCCAATACCAAATCTGAAGCATGTGAGTCCTGTGTCACACTCGTGGAATTCGCTCTGACCAACCCATAGGCTCCAGTTTCCCTCGCAAGCTCGCTCCAGGAATATCTCAACGACCCTAATTTTGAGCAGAACAGGCTCGAGTACAAGGCGAGCAAAGCGGCTGCCGGAAACCCTAAAGGCCAGAACAGCTCTCCCTCGAGTCAGGTAGCTGAAGGTACTGTCTTCGTCAAATCTCGCTTGTTTGTTACTGTTCGCTAATGTAGCCCCACAGCCTCGACGAACTCGACAACTGCTAAAACACCTGTCAAACCCCCTCCTGCGCACAGCACGCCTGAAGCTAACTCTACCACGACAGACCTCTTCGATTCCATTGAAGAGGAGCAACCGCCTAGTTTTAATCCCGTTTCTGGAGCGTGAGTTCCTGTTCTCATCATGATGATATTTTCGTAACAAGTTACCCAGCCCTACTGGCACTCAGTTTCCGCAGACGACGGTCCACAACCCGTTCATTCAGCGACAGATGACTGGTGCATTTTCTCAGTCGTTTGGCGGACAGGTTCAGATGCAACCCACTGGTTTTCCTCCTTCCGTGCCATTTCCATTTGCACAACCATTCCAGTCGACCCAGCCGTTGCCATCATCACATGCCAACAACAACTTTATTGTTGAATCACACCAGACCCCTCAGCATCGACCATTCTCGTCATTTATCCCCCAACAAGCTGCGGGTTTGCAATCTGGATCGACTATCGGGTTTCTACAACCTCAACCCACCGGCGCGAATCCCTTCAGACAAAGCATGTTCGCTCCGCAGGCGACCGGGATGCCTGCTTTCAATGGTCATGGCATAACGCCAATGCCTCCGCCATTTGCACCGCAATCAGAGTCCCTCTTCCAGCCGATGACCAAATCAGTGCCTTTTGGACAACCTGTAGCTCAACCTCGACAACCAGCTGAAGTGCCTGCGCGGCCTGCATCTACGCCGCTGACGAATAATGTTCCCAATTCTGCCTTTGCATCCCCTCCTATTGCACAGCCTGTGAAATCACATCAAACAGGCTCGCGCAACCCATTCGGTGTTCCGGTGACACCGGCTCCGCCTGTCCCAAAACCACCGACCCTTTTAGAACTTTCAATGGGTTTTGGGCAGCTGGATAGTAGCCAATCAGTACCTCAATCACAGCCGACTTCCGTCAGTAGCCACCAAGCGCAGACCACAACTACGACCGCGACGAAATCCGTTTTCTCGTCTGTCGCATCCTCGTTCGCATCGACGAGTAAAATCGGAGAGGATCCCCTGTCTTTTACGAATCATCCTGGATCGCATCCTAATTTTCAGGCAGTACCTACAAGCACGAGCTCGAATGCTTTGGATCCACTCTTTTCCCTGTCTTCCCAACCCACCAATTCCACTGCTTCGCATCCACCTTCGAGCGTAGTGACCAATCCCATCCAACCTCAGCAAACTGGTTTCGGTGGAGTGAAGCCCTTCAAGCCCACATCTAACTTTGGTGCCTCGCTGCTTGAGACCCTTCCCCCGATTCCACAATCTGGCACTACGACACCTGTTCCAGGTGCACAAACAACCGACCATTCGTCTTCTTCTCCCTTGCTACCCGCGAACCTTGGTCTTAACGTCACCGTCAGTGCGTCCAATGCGGGCAGAGATAGCAGCGCAGTCGGAGCCCTGAATTCTCAGCCAACGGGCATCCCACTCCCTTCACAGAGACTGAACGGAGGTTCTCCTCTTGGTGTCGGTCTCCGCCCTCAAGCCACTGGAGCTCTCGGAGCCGCGAACCCGTTTCGGGCTACTATGTTCGCCGCGACGTCTTCTCCGTTGACTGCTGGACCCGGCGTACCTAGCGCCTTCACATCTTCTGCAATGACGCCTCAGTTCGGAGGGCCCAGCAGCGTGACGGGCGGCTTGCCTGCGTTTGCCCCTGGATTCGGGAACCAATCGTTCGGCCCGACTTTCGCTCAATTCGGTCAAGAGAGCTCGAACGCGCGACAGCAAAATGCGGGGGCATCTTTGATCTAGCCTATCTTCGGTAGCCACGGCCTGCTTTTTCTCTGTCGTCTCGCTGACACCCTTGAGTCGACTGAACCGTTGTGGTTCCTTTTTACGATAGCCCTTCTTACGCGACCACTTTGCTTTGGCGATTTCAGTCCAGGTATGATATTATGACATCACTGTTTTCTTCGGGACCATTCTTTTTCATAGCTACTTCTTATGCAATGTAATTTAAGTATGAGCTACCTAGTCGCACTCTCTCGAATACCCACTAACACTGCGATTTCAAACAAATTATGTTTCAGAAACACGGATCTCGTCAGTGTCATGTGTCAGCGTCCCCATCGCCCTTTATCTTCTTCTCATCGGGCCCCGGCATATCGACTCTGTCGCTTTGCAGCTGATCCAAAGCACGCTTATGCTTCAGACGTCCAAGGGCTCGCTTCGTCAAACCCGAAGCGCTCTCTCCAGCGGGTCGTTCTTCGTCCCGAGGTTCGTGGGTCATTTTCGAACGCTCGAGCGCGTCGCTTCCCTGTTCGCGATCGATGGACTTTGGAAGGGACGACAGGTCAGAGTAGAGGTCGAGCGCTCGCAGTTCGTCTACCGTCGCTGTTGGGGAAGTAAACGTCAATCAACTTGTCGTCGTCGTCGAGTTGGGGGGAGGAGGGAGACGCGAACCGGGCAACGAACAAACGGCGTCGAGCGTGTCGAGCAACTCTAGATTGCCGACATCGATGAACTTGGGAACGGGCGAGAGTGGATCAGTGAACGCCCACGACGACGGTGACGTTGGTGGCACACACACACCTCGTCGACGGACCACTGAACTGCTTGAACGAGTCTGCTGGGAACGTCGTCGGAGTCGTCGGGGAAATCGGCGTCGAGTAGGACCCAGACCGTCCCTCGCTCGCACACGGTGAAGTCGATCACAGGTGTCTTGAAGTCGTGATGGCGAACGTCCGGTCGATCTGGACTTTGCGTCAAGACGAACTCGAAGATGGCGGTGGCTCTGCAGATCAGAGACGAAACGTCTCGTCAGCGAACAGCTCTCGTCGTGATGCTCCGGACCCTTACCCGACTGCGCTGAACACGACGTGAGTGTCGCCGCCGGAGACGAACGAGCTAATTCGGCGAACGACGAGAACGACGTCGGAGTCGGCGTTCGAGCCCTCCTCTTCAGGGACTGGGCTGTCTTTTGGTCGCTTCTCTTTCCCTGTCGGTTCCTCGTCGTCATGTCGTTCGCGTCTCCTGTTCTGGGCGGTCACCCTGATGAAAGGCTTGACGGCGGGGAATATTGTTATATCCCGCTGCAATCGCCCCGTCATCCAGTCCCAGATTTTCAGTTCGACGTCACCGCCTCCCGATATCAGCAGTGTAGGAGAGGTCGAGGGGATATGGACGGCCGAGACGTATCTGTCCGCACGAGCCGTGAGCTCGACCATTCAGGAATGCTAGAGTCCTCACTTTTTGTGACCTAGACAATAGCTCTGAATGACATAGCCCTCGGGATACCAGCTGACGCGGATGTGTTCGTCCCGATCTGCCGTTATGATGAACTTTTCATCTGACGTGAGCAGACAGGTCGTCACGAGGGACGCGTGGCCGAGTATGAGCTCTCCACCGGACGGGTTCTCGTGGGACGCGAGCGTGCCGGGAGTCTTTCCTTTGGCCGGCTCGGGGTTGGGATGGAACGGATACCTGTACACACGACATCAGGAATCGAAGGCATCAGAATCCAACAAGGGGTGGAGTGGTCGACCTGAAGACGTCCCCGAATTTATCGGACACGAGAACGTCCGAATCCCTGGAAAACGCGACCTCGGTCGGTTTCTTGGGCAGTTCGCTGAATCAAAGCGTGTGCGTGTCAAACGGCTTCGCTGCCGACACACGAAAACGGCGTACCGCGTGCTCAGCAGCGCAAGGGACTCGAGGTCCCACACGTCGAGTCGTTTGTCGTCCCCGACCGTGGCCAAGTACCGCACGTCGCTGGTCGTTGCGGCGCACCGAATGGGCCCGCTGGCGTTCCGGTCTTGCTGGATGGTCGAACGGAGTCCACTTTGTGGTGTTCGTGCGAGAGAGAGGGGGGGGAGATGACGGAGTACTCACTGCGCGTCCAACACGTGTATGTGAGGTCCGGACAGGACGACGGTGCGACGAGGATCGACGAACAGGCGCGTGTGCGGACGTCGAGGCATTACAGTAGAGACGGCAAAAACAAGCGTCAACATCACGCCGAGGCGGACGCGTTTTCCCGAGTTGGGTGTCGTCACTTGTATCGTGCTCGATGTCAGCGTCGCCCACAATGTCCGTCGAGACGGCCCTCGAACACGCCCGACGCGCCTTCGCCCTCAAGAAATACGAACAAGCCGTCGAGCACTACGCCACCGCCCTCGAACTCCAGTACGTTCCCCCCTCTCTCTCCCACCCGCCCCGCCTCTCCACCGACGCTGGCCCCCAGGTCCGAGAAGCACCGCGAAGACGCGCCAGAGATGGCCGAGCTCTACTTCGGGTACGGCATGGCCCTGTTGGAGAACGCCGTGGCGCAGGCGACGGTGCTCGGCAAGGAACCCGAACCTGCCCCCCAGGAGGACGAGGACAAACGTGGGTTCTGGCCTTGGTTCTCGTCTTCGTATAGGCGCGCTCATGGATCCTAGGACCGACCAACGGCCCCGTTCTCGAGTTTGGCGACGAGGGCGACGAGGAGGAGGAGGGGGGCGAAGACGGGACGGTCGACCTGCTCGGCCAGGCCGTCAAGGAAGACGCCGAGGTGAGCGACGAGGAGGGGGGCGGGGGAGAGGAGGGTGAACCAGAGGACGACTTCAACGCCGCTTGGGAGGTGTTGGAGCTCGCGCGCGGCATATACGAAAAGGGAGACCCCGGAGATGACACGACCAAGCTCAAGCTCGCGGACACGTACATGGCACTCGGGGACGTGTCCCTGGAGACGGGTGCGTTTCCCCCTCAGACTTGGACGTTAATCCCTCACGAGTCTCATCCCTCCAGAAAAGTTTGACCAGGCGATCACGGACTACTCTGCGGGCCTCGCGCTCAAACTCGACGTCTTGCCGACGTCCTCGCGACAGATCGCCGAAGCTCACTACAAGTTGTGCATCGTCCTCGACCTGACTTCGGGCCGGCTGTCGGACGCCATCGAACACGCGGAGAAAGCGCTCGACAGCGTGTCGGAACGAATTCAAGACATCAAGGACGCGCTCGAGGGCGCGTTGCCGCCGGTCCCCGTCCCCGTCCCAGAGGACGATAAAGGGAAAGGGAAAGCCAAGGCTTCCCCGTCGTTGGCTGGAGACTCTGTGCGAAACATGTCGAAGAGTCGACTGGAGAGCGAACTCGAGGAACTGGCGGGCCTGAAAGAGGACGTTGCATTAAAGGTCGCTCCATCTGTATTTAGTCTTGTCCCGTCTGACTGTCCCCCTGGCAGGTCGACGAACTCAAGACGACGCCAAGGACGCCGACAGAAACGGCTCCTGCTCTGGCTGCAAAAGTACTAGACAAGGAGCTGAACGCAAGTTCGATAGCCGTTCCCGGCCAATCAGCTGTCGTTCACGACCTGACCGCCATGGTGAAAAAGAAGAAAAAGCCACAAGCGCTCGACAACGAAGGTGGTTCGAAACGAAAGATGGACGACGAGGAGGGTAGTCCGACGACGAAGAAGGCCAAATTAGAGGACGAGGCTGTATCGTCGTGATCGGTACATACATTACATTGACTACTAGGACACTCAAAACGGGACAGCGGGCGTCGTTATCGGAGCATGTTTGTAACTCTTCTTGCCTGGTCCTACCCCAAACTCGGCCACGACATGACCCTTTTCGTGTTTGCTCCGCAACATGTACTTGTAGATGACCAACCCCTCGAGCCCGACTGGACCCCTGGCGTGTATCTTTCCGGTGCTGATGCCGACCTCCGTGCCGAAGCCGTATCTGAAGCCGTCTGCGAAGCGCGTGCTCGCGTTGACGAAGGTGCCGGCCGAGTCGACGCCACGGCAGAACTTTGATGCGTCTGCTTCTGATTCGGTGACGATGGTGTCGGTGTGATGGGAGGAATGCGTGTTGACGTGGCGAATCGCGGCGTCGAGCGAGTCGACCGTTTTGACGGAGAGCACGAGGTCGAGATGCTCGGTGCGATAGGATCGCTCGTCTGCGGGCACGACGCTACCCGCGGGGGGGTCGGGGATCGCGGCGAGGGACTGTTCGTCGCAGACGAGTCGCACGCCGGTGTCGAAGAGGGCGGTGGCGACCTCCACCCAGAGGGTGTGCAACAGACTCTGGTGGACGAGCAGGGTCTCGACCGCGTTGCACGCCGAGGGGTAATCGATCTGAGCGTGCGTCAAGGGGACGAAAACGGGGGGGACAGAGCGAACGGGCGGACCTTGGAGTCGAGAACGACGGGGACGGCCTTTCGAGGATCGGCGTCTTCGTGGAGATACACGTGGCAGAGGCCGTCTGCGTGGCCCATGACGGGGATTCTTGTGTGATTTTGGATGCTTCTGACGAGGTCGTTGCTGCCTCGTGGGATGACAAGATCGATGAAGCGATCGAGGGCGAGCAACGCCGAGACCTCTGCTCTGCTCTGGACGGTCTGAACGTAGGCCGGGGGCAGGGAGGAGCGGCGGAGACCCTGAGAGATGGCCTTGGCGAGTTCTGCGGTGGTCCCGGCGGACTCTTTTCCGCCCTTGAGGATGGCGGCGTTGCCTGTCGGGGGGGGGGGGGGGGGGGGGGGGGGGGGGGGGGGGGGGGGGGCG
>JBBPMC010000268.1:0-11909 GCA_038090115.1 Strobilomyces echinocephalus | reverse complement strand
GTGCTCGGGGTGGGCCCCGTGGGCTTCTGGTCCGCTGTTGGGGTTGGGGGGGTTGCCTGCGGGGGGGGTTGGGCGGGGGGGGCATGGGAGGATCGAGGGGGGGTGCTCACCGGATTTGATCGCCAAGGCGGCGATGTTGATGACGACCTCTGGACGGGCTTCGAAGATGACCAAGAGGACGCCGATCGGACACGAGACGCGGTAGAGCTCTAGGCCGTCGTCGAGCTCGGACGCGTAGGAGACGACGCCGGTGGGGTCGGGGAGGGCGGCGACGCCGAGGACGCCGTCGAGCATCTGGTCCCACTTTCCGGGCTTTGTGAGGTCGAGGCGGGCGAGGACGGGGGCGGGGACGCCGTCGAGCTGTGCGTCTCGGAGGTCGCGTCTGTTGGCGGCGAGGACGGCGTCTTTGTTGGCGCGGAGTTCGTCTGCGATGGTTCTGAGGGCGGACTCGCGCGCGGACGGAGGAAGCAGCTGCGAAGCCTCGAAGGCGGACTTGGCGTCTCTCGCGAGCACTTGGACGTCCATGATCGACGCCGGGTTCAATTTGCCGCATATGAGTCGACAATAAGCGTGCGTCCCCACATAAAATCCTCGTCGGCCGAGCTGGTTGCCCTCCTCGCTCGTTCGTCATGTTCTCGCCGTGTGCGACCGTCTTCGCCCTCGCGCTCGTCGCATACGCTCAACTGCCCAGCAGCTGGCCACACGCATACCCCGGCATGCCCAGCGGCGACTACGGCCCGGAGTGGCAGGCCTGTACGCGCTTCACCTCGCTGGCTGACAGCTGCTCACGTGTACCCCCGCAGACTTCCAGGTCACCGAAACACTCCCAAACGTCACCTGGCCGATCGCTCGCAACTGGGCAGGAAACATCCCCGTGCAGCGACAGGGCCATCCCAACGACACCCTCTTCTTCTGGGCCTTCGAGTCTTCCAACGGCTCGTTCACCCAGGCCAGCGACGCTCCCTGGGGCATCTGGCTCAACGGAGGGTGCGTCGCTCGACCGGTCACCCTTCCTCGGCTGACCCCCCCGACAGTCCCGGTTCCTCGAGTCTCGTCGGCCTCTTGTTCGAGGTCGGTCTCGCTTTCCCGTGCCAGCCGTCGAGCTCACGCGGTCACAGAACGGCCCCATTCGCATCTCAAACAACTACTCCCTGTCCGAAAACCAACATGCTTGGACCAACGTGGCTGACTACGTCTGGATCGACCAGCCAGTGTACGTCCCCGTCCGTGTCCCAGGTCTGGTCTAACCGGCGCTTTCAGTGGAGCTGGGTTCAGTACCGCCGACTCGAACGGCTATGGTAAGTGCCACCGACGCGTCGTCGCCAGAGTCGGCCTTGACTGTCCAAAGTATCCGACGAGAACCAGATGGCAGCCGACTTTGTGCGTTTGCCCGGTTCTCTGCCCACCAGCCACTCACCCCCCGTCTAGATGGGCTTCCTCGACAACCTCATCAAGGTGTTTCCTAACCTCGCCTCGCGTCCCTTGTACCTCACCGGCGAAAGCTACGCCGGAATGTTCATCGTCAGCACCGTCCCTTTTCCGCCGTGTTCGCGACCGTGACACCCCCGTCAGCCCTACATCACCAAGGCTTACTTTGAGATGAACGACCCTCCGGTCAACCTTGCTCGCATCGCCATCGGCGACGGCTCCATCGCATCTCCGATGGTCTTTCAGCTCTCGACTGTCGTCAGCGTTTTGGAAACATACCCTCAAATCATCGGTTACGACACTCAGGTCTTGGAGTACTTTCGCCAGCAGTCCGTCCCCGACATGTCCTCCAGCGCGCCTGTGCTGATCGGTTTCTCAGGACCGCTCTCTGTGGTTACAACCTCACCTTACAATACCCTCAACCTGAGCCCATCCCGGCCATGAAATATCTCCCGGGAAACAACCCTGTCACCGACGCGTCTTTGTATAGAGCAAGATTCACCAAGAAAGAGTTCATGCTGGAAGCCGAAAACCGCTTCGCCGCCAAACTCGCCAGACGAGACGGTGCCCTTACGAAGCGCGAGAGGATCCGTGCCCGCGAAACATGGAAGCGCAGTCTCGCTGGTCGCGCCAACGGAACCATCGACCCGTGGTACGGGTGTGATCTGTACGACGAGATGCTCGACTACGCCACCAACTACACGTTCCCCTGGTGTACGACGTTCTCTCGACTCTTGGATCGTTCCCTGATCTAGTCCTGCGTTATAGCTCTGGATGGGAACTCGGGGGGCACGTTCGATATCTACAACATCCCCGATGCGCTGAGCCCTGAAGCACCCATGGACGCTTCCGTCTTTCTGAACGGTCTGTCCGTGGCCGATTGGTGAAAACAGACGTACTGACGTTCTTTCGAGACCAACGAACCCGTGCTGCGATACATGCTCCCACGAGCGTAGACTGGGCTGAGAGCATTACATATCCGTTTGGAAACAGTAAGCATGTGCACGCTCGTCCCCGGTTCGTTCCTCAATCCATCGACAGACAATTCTAACTTAGATCCGAGTATGTCGCGTTTATTCCACGCCCGATGACAGGCCATTCAAGCCGTTCTTTTACAGGTGCCGTGTAGGTACCGTGGTGCATGGCAATTCTCGGATGCTTACAGAGACACACCAGGCCGATGACGTTCCTGACCGACCTTGCGACGAACGCAACGGCGCACAACATGACGATAGTCCTGTTCTCCGGAAACGACGATTCTCTCGTTCCCCACCTAGGCACTCAAAGTAGGTCGCTCGTCGTATCCCAGTCGTGACCATGCTGACGTGTTCCTACAGTAACTATCCAAGTGTGATCTCCGATACGAGTCTGTGAGATCCTGCCACTAAATCGTGACTTTACAGAATACGACGTTTGGTGGCATTCGGGGCTTCACCCGCCAACCGCAGACCCCGTGGTACAACGACGCCGGCGAATTCGCGGGCATCGTCCATCAAGAACGCGGCTGGACATACGCCCTGGCGATCCACGCAGGACATCTCGTCAGTTACACCAGCCCCATCTCCGTCAGCACAATTCCTTTCCCTTCCTCGTGCCCTTCCTGACTCTCGACCCCGCCAGGCCCTCACGCTCGCGCGCGAGTTCATCTTTGGGAACAATCAGACGGGACTCGTGACGCACCCGAGCTCTGGCTCGGTCTCCGTCGTCGGGGGCGAGGTGGCCTCGCTGGGCGGCGAGATCATGACCGGCCAGGCGGGGATCTACTACGGGTCCGCCACGACCGCGTCCACTTACTTCTTCCCCACTGCGACCGTGCAGGCATGGAACGCCTACCTCGCGACGGCCACCTCGTCTCCCGTCGTGGTCAACCAGGCCACGTCTGGATGCCCCGCGAGCGCGATCGCAGGCAAAGCGCTCATGACGATCCTCGGCGTCCTGACGGTCGTTTATGTGTTGTGATGCTGGGCATCACTATCACGGACGTTTCATTTCCTTTAATCGGTTTCAGTTTTTAACGGGTTTTAAGGAATCCCATTTGTAAAACGGTTCCTCTCACTGACGCTTGTTCACGTTCAGCTTTATCGTTATCGTGGTAACCACTGTTTGTCGTTACGGTCATATAGTTAAATAGGGCGAGTTCGCTCGTGTGTTTTCCCGTGTACCTTCATGCATATGCTCTGTTGAAATTTGATGCCATTGATTGGAACAACTTGAAGCACATCCCCACGAGGCAGAGCTCTGCCGATTCTCGCGACGCCACCATTAATAGTTAGAGACACGTAAATACGAGGGATATCAAACTGTGCTGAGCTCCATGGCAAAGGCTACAGCCAGCTTCGAGAACTCCAGCATGTGATCGAAGGAAAATTCGGGCGAAATGTCGATGCGACTGCCAAGAGTCAGCCACCGTTCGTCGTCGACATGGACGACGACTCACTCTCTGCTCGAATGGATATTGTCAAGGTTGGCGTTGTCGAACGAGGACTCTGCAGCAAACATCGATGAGAAACGATCCCGATACATCGAGGACGGACGACGTTACCTATGGTAAAGATGGACGCGTATCCGGCCTTGTTCCAAGAGGCGCTACGGCGATGAATTAGCACTAGGCGAACAGGGGCGCAGGGAGTCGCGTACTGGTCCGAGCATGCATAGCCACACTTGGTCTCGACGTAAGGGATCGACAGGTATGCATCGATCAGTTGCTTGTTATGCTCTGTCAGGCTACAAGGGAAATCAGCCTTGTCGAGTTTAACGCCGAAAAGCGAGAAACGACGATCACACCTCTCGTCTACATAGTCTACGATCACGCCGACTTCCTCTCTGGTACCCCGTTTGACCCAAGCAGTCATGTCGAACTGGCAGGAATGAGCGAGGCGACATGCAGCGGTTTTCCGATCATACCTGACTCATGGCGTAAACCTTCAGGCCGTCAGCGGCGTACGCCCGAACTACTGCCTGAGATCCGAGTAACCCGCCCTCCTGTAGAGTACATGAGCCTCAAGCAGACAAAACCCCACACAAAAACTCACTTCTGCAGAGTACCAATGGAACTCGACCGGTCTTTCGGGGACGAAACCAGACGCCAAAAGTGAACGATAGGACTCAAGGATGGTGACCGTCCCAGAGCCGTCGTCGTCGGCACCTGAACAGATGTTGACAAAGTCGTTCATCGACGTCTAACCAACACGGACCTGGGGCTGGCATGAAAGGCCACATGTTGATACTGTCGTCGTGTGAACAGGCATCGTTTCATCACGCAGACAAACCGCCTACCTATCCTGATGGGCACCGACGATGACGATCCTGTCGTCCGTCGGAGACGAACCATTGATTCTAGCGATCTGCGACGAAAACAGATCAACGACGTCGCGAAACACTAGAGCGTGCCTCTCACGATGGAATTCTGGCCCCACGAGTGTTCATACTCCTCTATTGTGATGAGAGACCGCAGCGCAGGGGACGCGTTCTTGTCTGTGACCTGCAAGGTGTCGGCCAACGGCACGCCAGCATGACGAACGTGGTCAATGGTCATACCTCGTTCACTTTGGACAATAACCACCGCTGGCTTCGTTTTCCCTCCTGCGCGCTCGTCCGTCAGCCCCAAGTACAGGCTCCAACGTTTCCGAATCCGAACAGACCTCGCTGCGATAATCTGCCCCAAGGAACGACCGTGAGCGAGCGAGAGCGACATGGACGCCCAACGACGAACGTACAGCGGGTGCGGAAGCTCGTGAACGTCTCGAGGTGTTCCCTCGGTCCCGCGGTCGAGAGAGTCTGAATGACCTTGGTCACCTTCTCGTGCAACCTCGGGGGCGGGTAGTGAGGCACTGTTCGACGTGAGTTCAGCTCGGAACGGCGCCGCCCCGAACACGCACCGGCTTGGGTCCGACTCGCGCGGGAGAAAGCGTCGAGGTCGGGCGTGTCGGTGCTAAATGCATGACCGCCTGTTTTTCACGACGCGGGACGACCGACCGATGGAAGTACCTACACGTCGAAGAACTGGATCCCTTTCGCCTTGGCCTCGAGCTAGCGCGTCGAGTCAGTGTCGAGACGCCGTGGCGCGCGCGGGGGGGGTGCAGCGACGAACCTTTTCAAGCTCCGTCATGCGCACGGGCTCTCTGCCTTCCATCTGGACGAGGCGCTCCTCGTTGAGATCGAGACTGAATCCCTGCATGCTGGGGGTCACGTCGAAGGTCTGGCCATCGAGAACGACCTGTGGAGGAGCATCTCCTGAAGATCTCGGAATGATGGCAGCGAGGGAACCCCCAATGACAGGAAGCAGCAGCAGAACGGGTCTCATCGTGAACGAGAGAGATAAGTCTGGTTGTCGCGTCAACTTCTTGGATCAACAAGGATAAACACTACTCTAACAAGGTCATCGGGAGATTTACAAAGCGGTGCACCCAAACGGGGAAGTGCGGTCTCACGCTCACTCATGTAAGCGTCTGAGTGCAGCCACCCCCCTGAAGGCTGACTGGGGGGGAAAGGGGAAACAGGTGGGTGAGCATGCCAGCACAGTGACATGGCCTGAGAACTATCGGAAGTGCTACCTTCTGATTGGTTGCAGAGGGACAGCCTGGAGGGAGAGCTCGTAAAAGAGACTACTCATGGAAGTGGAGAGTGCTTTAAGACTTGATCTGGAAGTAGTTCCTTTGAGTGATGATAGACACCAGTCAGGGGAAAGAGAAGAAGAGCTTATTATGTATTGTGGGGTGAAAGAGCCCAAGCTATATAGTGAACTGAGCTTGTTTGTATATATAGATAAATAAGCTCAGTGAGAAAAAAATCTCAGATAAGAGATATAAAGGCTATTGGCTAAAGATAAGAGTGATAAATGCTATAGGCTGGAGGCTATAAGCAATATCTGCTATAGGAAGATAAGAACTATTGAATAGCATAAATGGAGCTTATCATAGATAAGTGATCAAGAAGATAAGGAAGTTCCACAAGAGTGTGAGAACATGAAGTGCGAATAAGGCAATGAAATAATACAATTTCAATACTTCACCTTGTGATTTATGTTTGGAAGAGTGGAATAACATAGCAGATATGTGGGTCAGCAAGTCTACCATAATAATTCACTGTACTGTATCAGCAAATATTTGACTTGGCCACAGGCCCACAGTGAGGCCCCCTATTGTGCAGTAACTGTGCAATGCTATACAGCTCTGTGCAGGGCATATAGGGGATAAATTTCAATGACTCTAAATTGATTACCATAGTGGTCTAGCAATATCTTAATGATCATAATTGTACAGAATTACATAGTCACTGCACAATAGGGGACACCACTGTGGCCAAGTCAGGGATTTGCTGATGTGGGAAAGGAACAAGAGTTAGTCACCTGCAATTCTCCTCAAATTTTTGCTATGTAACATTCTTGGTGAAGATGATGTTGACAACCTGATCTCCAGTAGAAACATAGAACAGCTGTAGAGTACCATTCTGGATGCATTCTCGGATGTAGTATTCCAGAAGTTCAATATGTTTGATGTATTCTTTCTAAGCTGGGTTGGAAGCAAGGAAAATGGCACCCTGATTATCGCATAACAGTGAGAACACATGAACTGTAAAGCCAATCTCGGAAAGATGATTCTGGATCCATTTGAGTGATACAACCCTAAGACCTAAGTCCTCAGGTTACCACTTGGCAACTAAGAGCTCTTTGGAGAGTGAAGAGGATAAGTTGGAATCTAGGCTGGGTGTGCCTTAGGGAGGATGATGCCCAAGTGAACTAGACTGGGGTTGCCAGTCGACGTTCACTGGGTTTATATATTCAGAGACTACATAGGTTTACATAAGCGTTTCGTCTACAATAGTCCAAGCCCTTTGCCCTTGGGCGCAGGAGTGTGGCTGCAATGTGTATCAAATGTGAAACATAGAAGGGGACGGAGATGAAACATGTGAGATGGAAGGAGGGTAGAATGGAAGAGAAGCATGAGAAGCGTTCATGAAACGCGGAGATGAAACATGATGGAATGGAAGAGAAGAGAAGCATGCACAGGCCTTTGGCTGTGTCAAGGGTGCGACATGCGCGAGGTGAAACGAAGGGTGAAACGAGTGACGATGGTGCAGAGATCAGAGGGTGAGGCTATGGCCGTTGATCCTGTGATAAGATAACAGATAAGATGCGATAAGATTAGATAAGAGGAAAAAGAAAGATAAGTCCGTGAGTCCTTGAGATGTCATCCGATAAGGACCGGATGAGGAGCGAAGCGTAACATTGAGTTGTTTAGCAGCTTTGGTCATGCCAACATATTCTGCTTTCATAGAGGAGAGCTTAATCTTCTTTTATTGTCTGGAAAGCCAAGAGACTATTCTATCTGCAAGGAAAACTGCATAGCCTATTGTTATGACTAACCCGGGTAGGGCTAGGTATAGCTCAGTAGATAGGTCAGAGAGGCCATGATGATGGTTGTGACAGACAACTGGCTGACAAGGTCAGGGTTCAGGGATGGCCAGCGGAGCATGCTACTCCCGACAGAGGATCAAGGGAATGGATTCAAGGACTAGTGAGAGTACATGGGAGTTACCTCACTGGGAGGCCAAGGTAAAGTACAAGGACAAAGACAAAGGGTATAAGTACTCATAGGTACAAACAAGGACAATGTGATGAAGTAAGGAACCTGTGACCAGGGCAAAGGGTATCGTGCGATAACATGGGATGCGTGTATGATAACGCGGATCAAGGAAGGCCAAGGATCAAAGGAAGTTGAAGAGAAGCATGTATACATGTATGGCGAAGATAAGAGATAAGCCACATGTCGGAGATAGCATGGGTATCAGTGGTACTCGGAGGACAGTGAATACCATGGGTGTAGGGGTTTAGGGATGAAGGAACTCGGAGGGCAGTGAGTGTGGGAATCGTGGACACAAAGGTCTGGGAATACATGGAGGGGATCAAGGATAATTCAATGGGGCGGTGAGTGTGAGGATCGTGGGCATGATGGTCCGGGGGCATACAGGAGAGTTGAGGACAGCTTGATGGGACGGCGAGCGTGGGGTTCAAAGTTCCGGTGGCAAGGCAAGGGTAAGGAAAAGAACCAGGGTTAGGAGCAATTGTAACACCTGTAGTAGAACATCTCATTTCAACGTCACCTTCTCAGTTCATATTGAAATATGATAGGAAGTCAAAAAGGCTTGATTCATTGTAACAAATGCAGAGTGAAGGATGTGTAGTAAGGTAGTGTACAATGTAGAGTGCCTTCTGCAAGTGTTCTTCAGAGGAGTTTGCGGAGAATTGAGACATTTTTATTACAGCATAGGCCAGATCAGGGTGTGTTCCAAGCATGATATAGAGCAGTGATCCAATAACAGACAGATAATGACTTTCAAAGAGCAGGTGTTGTTTCTTTCTTGTATGGAGCTGGAATATAACTGGAAGGAAGGGGTGTATGTGTGGGTTTGGCATTCTCAAGCCTAAAACATTTGATGACTTTCTCTGCATATGTGATTTGATCCAGTGATAGAGTACAGTTTTTTCTGTCCCTGGTGATATGCAGCTTCAAAATCCTTATATTCCCATCAAGCCATGAATTCTTTTTTGTTTTGAAAAAGATAGCAAGGATTGGAACTCATAAAAAGAGAATCATCTATATAAATGATGAGGATAATAATATCATTGTCATGGAAGTGAATATAGACACCTGAATCCAAGTGAATTCATTGGAAACCCATATTGAGCAACAATTTGTGCAAAGCCTTATTTCATTGAAGGGTGGCTTGCTTTAGGCCATAGATAGCCTTTCACAAATGACAAACATTAATCTCTGTACCTTTTACCTGTCATATACCATTTTCTAAGTCCACTCTGCCACGTTCCGACATACTCTGTCACAAAGAACTTACAAACTCTGTTGTGATCTCATGTTAGACGCAACGCTGTGCCTTCAGAGTTTCACTTTGCCATCCGTCTCATTTCCCCTTTTGCTTATGTTCATATTCCTTTTAGTATTAGTCTTGCCTCTTAGATCTCTTTGCACCTGTGCTCACCTATTGTTACAATTGTGTCGTAACAGTAAGCTCTGTGAGCTTATCAGGACATAGATTGCCCTTATTGGACAAGATCTGGCTGCAAGATCAGCTTATCAAGTCCTTGTATGTGCTTTGGACATATTAATTTTTGGTTTCATATAAGGCTGTGCCTTATCTTATCTTATCATGGTGCGGCTGTGCCTCACCATATCTTATCTCTTATCTGTGGCTGTGCCACACTCATCTCTCTGATTAGATAAAGGCAGCACCTTTATTTCCACTCCTAGATGTTGTCACATTGCTACCCCACTTCATGGAGTCTTTGGCAACAACTCCTAGAAGTGCTGGCAGTGCTGCCACACCCCTAACCCCTAGAGAGGCTAGACCTCACACCTAGACTCTGTTACAGCAGTTTTCAATTGAATGCAGAAAATGCGAAATCAAAAATTGTGCCTCAGACACTGCTGGGGTGGGACCCTGTGTCTGAGTGCTGAATAAGCAGCATGTCTATACACCAAGTCATTACACTATTCCAATGCTATCCATCAGCAAATCACCCTTTTTCGGATAGTGTCTTCACACATTACAATGTCACACAGTGCTTACAACATGTGACAGCGCAGCAGCACCCAGGGCCACAGGTGATGACAGGGCGCGCAGCATGTCACAGCCAGTAATTAGGATAGATATCTAATTAGTGTAGTACTGGTTATCCTAATCACGAGGGACTTCATCAGCAAAACTCCATTTTAGGTACAGGGTTCTCAGGAACTCGCCTAAATTACAGACCTATTACAGCACGTCACAGTGACTTACGGCACCGCACCCTGGCAGTGTGACAGTCACTCGGCATCCACAGCGTCCACAGGGTGCGACAGTGTGTCACGGTGACACAGTTCCATAGTAGGGTACTAGGGTAGATTAGTAATTATGTAGATACCCTATCCTAGTCCCTCGGGACTTATGTTTTTTTTGCAAGCGAGTGTGACACGTGATGCTGGTTGTTCCCGTCACCCCACCTCAACCCCACCTGTTGTCCAGCGCCATCGTGCTCCCTTGCGCCCTTGAGCCCAACGGCTTGTGTCACACCCCCTCTGCCCTCCTTTGAGCCCAATTGCTCGACAGCTGTCCCCGCTGTGTTTCCTTGAGCCCCATGGGTCGTTTCGCACCTCCTTTGACCACCTCCGCCATGTTCCCTCGAGCCCAACGGCTCATTTCACACCCCATCAGCCCTCCTTTGGGCCCAGTCGCTCAATGGCCACCCTCGCTGTGTTTTGGTGAGCCCCCCAATTCATTTCATGCCCCTTCCCCCCTTTTTCGAGCTAGATCGCTCAACAGCCATTCCCGCAGTGCTTCCTCAAGCCCAAACACTCGTCTCGCATCCCATCTGCCCTCTTTTGAGCCCGGTCACTCGACGGCCACCCTCGCCGTGTTTTGGTGAGCCCCCTGACTCATTTGATGCCCGCTCCCCTCTCCTTTGAGCTAGATCGCTCAACGGCCGTCCCTGCCGTGTTCCCTCGAGCCCAATGGCTTGTTTCACACCCCATCGGTCCTCCTTCGAGCCCAGTCGCTCGATGACCACCCCTGCTGTGTTTTCCCGAGCCCAACAGCTCGTTCCACACCCCCTCTGCCCCCTTCGAGCCTGATCGCTTGACAGCTGCCCCCGCCGTGTGTTATGCTTGGCCTTGGGTAAGGTCGAGTGTAGCCTCAATAGTCCTAGCAGACCGAATACGAGGGACGAGGATTCCGAGTCACTTTGATTATAGTGAACAGGGATAAGGACGAGAGTTCCGAGTCGCTTTGACTATAGCAATCAAGGACAAGGGTTCGACAGAGGGACGCTCTGCGGAGACTGCCAAAGGGACACTTTGGTGGAATGATGAGGAGAGTGAGTGCCCACTCAAGAGTAGGGCAAGGACTCGAGCGAGGAGGCAAGGAGTGAGGCTAGCAGGTATATTCGAGGAACTAGGAGTACACTCGAGGAGAACTAGCTTGGGAAATACATGGACGAGTACGTGGGGTTTATATAGACCGGAGGTCGTTTAGGGCAGGTCCGAGATAAGAGATAAGAAAGGGACACGTCAGTGATAAGAAAAGAATGCGTCAGCGTTCATGGAAACTTGTAGAACGTTCTACGGGTTTCAGCGAATGCCACTGAGGCGAAGTGGAATAAGGGTCGGAGAAATGAAGTAACGTGCCGATAGGCGTGCGAAAGAGAATAAAACGTAACACCATGTTTCCTTGAGCCCTGCGGCTTGTTTCACACCCCATCGACTCTCCTTCAAACCCACTCGCTCGACGACCACCCCCACTGCATTCCATTGAGCCCAATGGCTCGTTTCGCACCCCCTCTACTCCCCTTCAGGCCCGATCGCTCGGCGGTGGCCTTCCTCAAGCCATTTTGCACCTCATCCGCCCTGTTTCGAGCCTGGACGCTCGACAACCACCCCCGCTGTGTTTCCTTGGGCCCAACGACTTGTTTTGCACCCCTCCTGCATGCCCGG
>JBBPMC010000267.1:0-28421 GCA_038090115.1 Strobilomyces echinocephalus | reverse complement strand
AACTCTTCCTTCGGACTGCTGATATCACCACATCGCTCACCTTCCCGCCTGACACTCCAGACGCGGAAGATAAAATGGTCAGTCGCGTTGCAATGCGGCAGCATTATATTGACTGTGCACTAGGTTATGCCTGGCGACAATGTGGAGATGGTCTGCTCTCTCCACTCAGATGTTGCTGCAGAAGTTGGTTCTCGGTGCGTCACGCGTGCCAATCGCCGAGCGGATCTAATTGCAATACAATCGCAGATTCACACTTCGCGAGGGCAATAAGACGAGTGAGTATCATATGACTGCCTCCGGGAACAGGGCTGACTTGAATGAATTCAGTCGGTACTGGCATCATTACCAAGATCTTGGAATATGCATAGGAAATGAAATGGACACGTATCTTATCTACTGCTATCATCCTTTGTAGTCGCGCAATCACCTCTCAACCCTCGTCATCGATAGATGCTTATTACACACATCGTTCCTCTGGCATTTCACCTAGATCAGCGCCTGTACTGTTGGTCCCGTCACTGCTTAGGAAGTCGAGACTCTGCCTCTAGGATCTACTATATATTTGTACCACCATGGTGGAATCATGGAGTACGTATTTTCACCCACGTTGTGCACACTGCAAGCTTGAATATGCTGGTCTATACTTACAGGCGCCTCTCCTAGTACTAGAAATGGTTCCAATAGTTCGGTCTTCTACAATTATGATCCGAGGTGAGAGTACAAGTGCCCCGGAAGCCTATGAAGACGGCTCATACTTGTACTTCTCCCCGCGAGCCTCCATTCTCTCCTTTGCCTCTTTCAGTGCCCACGTTTGTATGCTGGAGTAGCTCCAGTCAACGTCCACGTCGAAAGCAGCGGGAAGCGACGGAACGCACCTGGTATCGGGCTTGTAGTACAGCAACACGGCGGCCAGAGCCATCGACCCGAACATCCCGAAGTACCAGATATTCTCCCAGTCCTCCTTGACTCGTTTCTGGCCAGGCGGTAGCGGCTGGGACGTGTGCGGGTTTTGAGTCGATTGCGAACGCATGCGAGCCGAATGTTACCTTTTCGCCGAACAACCACCCGGTGGGCTCATTGTAATGGGGCGCGCCGTGCGATGCATAGCATCGAGTGAAAGCGTGCCGGGCGGACGTGAACGTCCGGAGAGAGGGTGGTAGCATGTGTGGTGTCGTCCTCGTTCGTTGCAACTCTCGTCGACTCTCCGTGATGTTATGTAGACTAAACAAACGTAAATACTACGGTATAAGACGTCTAGACAAGATGGTGTAGTCGCATTCTTCTGTCTCACCTTCTGGGTCCCCGGAAAAGTCTGGCGACATCTCGTCCGTGGTGAATCTACGTCTTGCGTCAGTCCGGTCTGGTGCCAGTAAACGTGACTAGCGTACCCTGTCGATTTGTAGAATGACATTGCTGTATCGTTTGCTGCGAAGGCATGAGCGACCCGGACGTCATGGGTCGAACGAAGTCCGAGTCACCTTTAAACACAGTGAGCATGATCTTTGTCATGCCCCATTGCACACCGATGTCAGAGAGCATTTGGACCAGCAGCCGTCCAAGACCGAACCGTCTGAACGCTTCTAGCACCTGAAGCTCATAGCTCACGCTGCGCGTCAAAGCGACGAACGGGCTACGAAACGACGCTGAGACTTACCAGTATACCACGTTCTGGCGATCTTCTCTTTCGAAACGGAACATAGAATAGGCAGTGATGCCAGAGCCAACGTTCGCGTGGTCAGAGACGTGCCGTACGACGATAAATCGACTCCGTGGGTTGAACGTTTCTCTTTTCTTTTTTCGAGGGTCCCAGCCGAAAGAGGAGGAGATATATCTGGGAAGGTGTCGGGCGACGTCGCGAACAGTGCCAGCGATTTTCAAAAAAATAAGACCCACAGCTCGCGCATGTTCTCCTCGAGCATCTGCCACATCTGTGTGCGTTCGTCATCGTCTAGGTCGGACGCCGCCTTGACAGAAAAAGAAAAGCTGAGAGACCTAAGCTGCACGTCGCGGGACAAGGGAGAGGGTACGACTAACTTCCTGTCACAAATGACGCGCGTTGGCGGAACGGAGGCCACGAGGTCACCTGCAGTGGCCTGTGACTCAGACCATGGACAGCAAGGAAACACGAAGCAGAAAACCTTGTTGGCTCTGACGGTGGCAGCGCTCCAAGGCATCGTGTTTGCAGGGCACCTTGAAAGGCAAGAGGGAACATTACTATGCACGTACCCATTTTCCGTGTTCAAATGCCGCGTCTTATTACATACCTCTTACCATTTACCACACGCACGCCGTCATGAAGCTCGACGCAACCGATCTTAGATACATCACTTCGGACGAGTTCAGAGTGCTGACTGCGGTGGGGCCCCATCCAACTCGCCCACCTTTCTCGCTGACGCCACAACAAAAGGTCGAAATCGGATCCAAGAATCACGAGGTCGTGCCGACCCCTCTCATCGTCCAGATCTCCGGCCTGCGCAATGGAGGCGTAAACAAAATCGTGGGCTCTCTCGCGAAACGTAACCTCGTCGCCCGGGTTCAGAATGCCAAATGTCAGGGCCGGCGTGTCCCCCCAAACGACCCTGAAAGGGCGTGACTGACTTATTTATGCAGACGACGGATACAGGTTGACTTATGGGGGATACGACTACTTGGCGATGCGTGCGCTATCGAAGCGTGACTCGATGTACGCGGTTGGGAATCAGATCGGCGTCGGCAAGGAAGCTGGTGAGATGATCAGCCTCGAGCCCCACTGGGTCTGCCGTCACACGACTCACGTGTCACTCGACAGACGTATACGTCGTAGCCGACGGAGAGGGCAACGAGATGGTGCTGAAGCTTCACCGGTTAGTGTTTCCTTGTGATCTGGGTTCTCGACGACCAGACAAAACCCGATCAGCTTAGGTCGCATATCGTTTCGCGCCATCAAAGAAAAACGGGACTACTTGGGCAAGCGCAAATCCGCGTCTTGGATGTATATGTCCCGCCTTGCTGCGCAAAAGGAGTGGGCGTTCATGAAGGTCAGTGTCGATGGTCTCGGCCAGTGTGCTGGACTTGGATTGTGGGCTGGCCAACGAGTTCGACGATTTTCCAGATTCTTTACGAACACCAATTTCCCGTTCCACGGCCCATCGATCAGGCGCGCCACTGTGTCCTCATGGAGGCTATCGACGCATATCCATTGTAAGTCGAATCGACGATCGAGACGCTTCCCCATCATATGGTGCATTACGTTGTCAGGCGGCAGATTACCGACATTCCTTCGCCCGGGAAATTATATTCAACGTTGATGGACATTATCGTGCGTTTTGCACGAGCGGGTTTAATTCACGGCGATTACAACGAGTTTAACATCCTAATTCGTCGGGAGAATGGAGAGCCGGTAGTCATCGATTTTCCGCAGATGGTAAGCACATCACACGAGAATGCGGAATGGTAAGCGCGTGTGTCTTGGCGATCTTCGGCTGTATGATCATCGGTCACATAAACCAGGTATTTCAATCGAGATGTAGAGTGCATCCGGAGGTTCTTCAAGCGAAGATTCAAATACGAGAGTGCATTGTATCCTCGGTTCAACGCGATCAAACCTAACGACGATAAAGAAGGCTGGGGGTTCCAATTGGATGTCGTGGTTGCTGCCAGCGGATTTACGAAAAAGGATCAGAAAGTTCTGGAGGAGGTAAGCTTCTCATCATCTGCCCGCTTGTTCTGCGTCTGATTACGTTTGGAGTACGTGGAAACTGTGACGGGCAAAGAAGAAGATGCAGATGCGGGGGAGGTGGAAAATGAAGTCATGGAAAGTGAGGAAGAGGACGGAGATGAGAATGAGGAGGCGGAAGGCGAACCGGGAGAAAGGGAGGAAGACGGTGAGAAAAGCAAGGAACATGCACGGCCGGCGCGGAGTGGCCATGGTGACAACCGCCAAATTCTGCAATTTGAAAACAGGCGAGCATCAACGGAAGGCGAACTTGCTGCGGGGCCAGCGGGTTCCCAAAGAGAAAGCACCCCACCTTCTCGACCCTCGACACCGTTTTCTCAACTGTCCCGTTCCCCGCCGCGTTCGCGTTCACCTTCGCCAAACACGCTCGCGAAAATGACGGCGGCACTCTCCCTACGAGAGGTAGAGATTCGAGGAAGAGTTGCCACGGATCTCGCAAAGCGTCAACGGCAGCAAAGGAAGTACCACACAAAGCGTGGGGCCCAGCGAGCGGGACGGCCGCAGGGCAGCAAAGCGAAGCAAGACCAAAGGGTGAAGCTGGACAGCGGTGGGATGTGGGATTGAGGGTCGTTACGACAAGGGACTCGTTTAATAGGGGGTCCGCGCTTCGGAATCCTGGGCATGACGGAAAGTCAGTACCGCCTAGACTGGGAGGCCCATCGGTTGGGAAAAGTTAAGTACTAAATGTGATCATTAATCTAGGCGTTATCGATTATCCTACAGATTACTGTACGGCTTTTGCGAGACCCGATCCAGAAGGCGTGGAAGCTAAGCTGACTATCGAGGGAGCAAGACGGGCCGGCGGGTAGCCGTCACGAGCGGTAAAAGTGATTCGTACTGTAGCCGGCATGAACGCCCATACCCATACCGGAGACATCGACCGAGTGCCTCCGTACGTCTGCCTCGAGCACCATTGCAGAGGGCGCGGATGGATGGGAGAGAGACGATTTAGAAGGGTTGTGTGTCCCAAGGAGCTTTCTGAGATTGGTGTTCTGTCGGCTGGTCAGAGGGCTGACTATGGCCAACACAGGGGAAGTGCGAACCGAGCGTTCGAGTTCCAAGAGCTTCAACTTTAAGTGAGTTGCGTCGTGTTGCAGGCCGGCAACCATGCTCTGCAAGACATGGATGGGTATGAAGCGGAAGAGGAGAGACGAGGTACCTTTGCGGTCTTTGAGTTGAGGCCACGATAGGGCTCTAGACGCTCGAAAGGGATCGGGTAGAGACCGATGCTGAGCAACTGATTGTGGAGGCGGTCTATGTGGGCCTCGAGCGACGCGATATATATGGTGCGCCTGTGGGGCGCGCCCATGGTGGACCTGAGAGAGAGGTTCAGTTGCGAAGTGGAGAAGGGGGGGTGATACGGACAATTCTTGAGGAGAGAAGAGTTGCTTTTCGAGGACGTGGTTCCAGATTTTTCTGCGCTTCGAGCCGTCCTTCTTGGCGTAAAGACGGGCATACGGATGTGCGATGGTGATCCTGGCGGCAGAGCGAGAGGAGTCGCGAGCGGGATGCTGTACAGGGGCGGAGGGAGAGAAGGATATGCCGTCATCGGGGAAGGAGGCGATGAGATGGGAGGAAGCGAGGACCGAGTTTTTCTGGTCGTGGGGGCGGGAGGGGCAGGAGGAGGCGTAGGAGGGCGGGGTGTTGTAGTAGGAAGGGGGTGGGTCGGGGTGGTAGGCGGGGAGGGCGGGGGTGTGGGGAGAAGGGGAGGGGGGGTGCGTGAAGAGCGGGGCGGGGTCGAAGGCGTAGTGCTGGGCCATCGCTGTCGTGGACCGGACGCGCGAGACGCGTGGATTATATACGCGATGGATGGGGTTAATGGCTCGAAAAGGAAGGTGCAAGAAGCGTGAGCTCAGATCGGCGTAAGCGCTTCCGGGTGCCGAAAGCGGGCAAGGGAGTTTCCCAGCTGGACTCGATGCGGAAGTTGATCGCGTCAGGATCGGAATGAAATTCAACCCCGCGATGTGTGCACCCCCTGTGCTCGATTCGGACATGCAGATGACCATCTACTCCTCCTCGGATGCCGTGCGCGCAACATGCTCTTAAAGCCTCGCCCCATCGACTGGCCCCTCGTCCCCCATGTTGCCCGCGTACAACTTCTGTCCCACCAATGTCGACCCGCCCCTCGTCGATCACTACCCCTACCCCTACGACTACCTCCACTCCCACGTCCGTCACCACCAGGATGTCGACCTCTCGTACACCCCCATCTCACAGCAGCTCGTCTATCCCTCCGCCCGTCGCGTCGATACCGCCGCACACTCCGCCGATGCTAGCATGCTCGACTACTGCGCCGCCGCATCCCAGCCGCTCTTCCCCACTCCATCCGAGTTGCTCTCCAATATCACCCATCGACACCAGTCGCGATCACGCGACATGTCCGAAGCCCATCCATATGTGCAGCCTTCTCCCCCTCCGACACAGACAAACAGGCAGCAGTCTCCCGACGTCGATGCCAACAATGCACCGCTCAGCAACGCAGCAAATAAAACCGAGAGCCAGCGCAAAGCCAGACAACGCGCGATCGCAGAAGAAATAGGTTTCACCCCAACGGATCCGTATGTATCCCGCCGTCTTCCATTCTGCATCACTCTATCTTTGGCCCAGGGATACCATCTCGTCTCACGAGAAAAAGCGCCACTACCTCGAGTGTCTGGAGCAGTACGTCCTTTATCTTCACGAGCAGCTCCGCCTCGTCCAGACCGCGCCTCTTGCGCTCGAACGTGTCTCCACGTACCGCGGATTGTCCTCTCGTAGTATACGCACCCTTCTCGTGCACATGCAAAGCACCAACAAGACCCTTCACGAAGGCACCCTCGTCGAGGAACAAGTGGTGGGCACAGATTCCTCCGCTGGAAATCATTCTGACCCTCCTTCCAGTTTCTTGACTTGTCGAACCAGGTCATGGCTGCACATAACTCCGGCCTTCCCCTCAGGCGCCACTCGGTAGACATCGCCGGCATGTCGAGAAATACGGCTTATAATCCATGCTTGACCGCTTTCGACCCCGTGTCTTCCTTCCCGCCAGACGACATGACGGCTTCTGCGAGCCCGTCCTCAGCTGACGGAAGCACAGCTAGCCCAGATACCTCGTCGGACATGACGACACAGCGCTTTCTTTTCCCCGGTCCAGGTGATGGCATGTAAATCTCGGCAGCAATTCTCTGGATATCTGGCAATATTTTGCACGTTGAATTGTAGATAAATTTTGAGGTTCCCTTTATCGTGTTTACGTCTTTTTGGTGTCTTCCCTTATTCTTCTCGCGCATGCGCATGTGTGCACTTCATTTTTAGGGAATGCGAGTTAGGCACGAGGTGGCCATTGAGACGCCCGCATAGCTACCAGCAGGATGGTTCCTTGAATTAATTTCGAGAGTCCAGTTTCAGGGCATGCGTTTTGCCATGTTTGGGATTAGGGTGATCGTCGGACGAGACAGGCCTGTTGTTTAAGTAGTAATATTGTCTCGGGCGACCCACCTGCCGCGTCCACGGCGCGACACATGGTGGGCTAGCTGCTCGACGTTTCGGCGTGCCCGGGCCAGCATTGCGACCTCGCGGCCTCCGAATTGCATGACCTGCCTCGTCTCCTTCACCCGCACCTAGACCCCCCGGTTCGGGCAAACGCGCCTGCACAGAACAGCCGGCGGCCCCGGCCAGGGACCATCCACCGCCAACGCTCCCATGTCATGCAGGATATAATAACGAGTGGCGAAGGCGAAGCGGAGAAGCAGATCGGAGATGGAAGGAACGAAGAAGCTCGCGAAGCCTTTTCTGAACGCGCGCCGTAAACGGGAAAATCGTCCCTCTGACGTGCTTTCCTGCGCGTAGCCTCTTGAAATTGACGCTGATGGCGTCGGCCCAGCGGTCAGCGTGTGTCGCGGTGGCAGCGACGAGCGTACGAGTTACCAGTCCTCAATCAGTCAACGGGGAGTGGCCGCGACGGCTCTGTCCGTCAGACTCATGCTCGACCCGGCATCAGGTGTGCACATTGCCCGAGCAATAAATCGTACGAAGCTCGCGCGCATTTTTAGGACAGCATCTCTTACTCATCAGACCCCTCGTCGTCATTTCTCCAGTCGTTGCTCGCATCAAGGGCGACCGGAGAACGCCACGTCCTGTCCCCGAGTTTCGGGCTATACTGGCCGAGCTTTCTCGGCCAACCCAAATCCGTCGACAGCTGACCGCATGCTGCGAAGAAGACCCATTCCTATGGGGAATCACAGTGACCAGGTCGACTTCCAGCCAAGTAATATGGCCTCGTCGGGTGCGGTGATGAGAACCGCCAATAAGACCTAAATACGCACCTATCACCCCGGCAAGACGCCGAAGACATAAATCGCATATAGAGTAAAATTGTGGACGTTAATCAGAGTAGAAGTGACAGCGGTTTCGTACAATCCTCCTCGGAGTGCCAGAAGGATATATCTGCGTATTCGAGATCGTCCGCGGTGATAGCTGGCATCCGATCACCAAAATGGCCAGCTTCCATGAGAGCATACTTGGAGCGTGCGCCCTAGACACCGTCCTCTGTATATCCTGGTTAATAGAAAGTAGAGATCCACAGACCTTGATACCCGTCGAGATTGACAGGCTTTATGGAAGCGCATATGAGATTCCTAGATTCATCGTACCTTTGCAGATCTTGCGCCACTTCGATTTCGATCCCATCTGTCAACTTTGGATCGTCTTCAATAACATTAATCAATGTATCACCTCGTCAGCTTCCAAGCAACCTTAAAATCGAATTGTCGGGTGGTAATTTACTGTTGCAAGGTGACCCGCCCACGTCGTAGGCACTCTTGGCGAATCCATCCAATCCGACGCGCCACCGAAGTTGTGAGCTGTATAAACGTCCCCAGGAGAAAGTCACACATGAGGTTAGATATAGAGGAAGAGGGTAAAGTATCACGTATAGTTTCGCGTTCGCCGGCTCTCGTTGACGTGCTGACAGCCAGCGCTCGTTCCATTGAACGGAGGTTGCGAGACATCAGATGTGGCAGAGGACCTGCTATTCACAAAGATACAGAACCATCAATATGCCATTCAGTATATAGAGAGAGGGGGGGTGACGCATAGTTTTCCCTAGATAACAGATTGATGAGCAAGCCGACGCACAGAGACCGCGAATCGGAGATGGAGACGCCCTCACCTCCTTCATTGATTAGAGTCATCCGTCGGCGCGAATTTGTGTTTGCCCAAAAGCTTCACTTCCGTCATCCCCTTTCCGCTCCCTGTCACACCAACTGGGATTGATGCCACGCATGAGTCCAAGCATGTCAGGTCAAGCGACGAGAACGACGCGCACCTTTGCCCAGCGGGTTGTCAGGCGTCTTGAATATGCTCGTTCCGGCCACGCCAGCGATGTGCACGCCCTTTTTTTCAGACTTCTTGGCAAACTTTTGCCACGTCGCTTGCTTGGCCAGCTGCTCCTTGGCTTTGGTCGCTCTTGCCTCCAGCTTCTTCTCGTTCTTTTTCTTCTTCCGCTCCCTCTCCTCCTCCTCCACTTTCGTGAGCTTTCGCTTGTTGGACACAGCCGGCGTCTTTTCCGGGTGGTTTGGAGGGAGTGATTTGATCTCCGAGACCTTGACTAGCTCGGTGGTGTTGTAGCCCCGAAACATGATGCTGTAAACGGGATTTTCTGCTGAACCACCGACACTAGTTATTCGAGCAGGGTAGAAACTACCATCTCCCGAGTACTTTGCCAAACATTCGTTGCCAGCGGCCCATGCGAAGGCAGGAATCGACGAAGTTGGTTTTCGGGACGGCCCCCCACGAGAAGAGGAAGCCGCCTCTGCTTGTGTGATGGCTTCTTGGGCGATGGCGATGAGCTCCTTGAGTTCTGACTGGAGAGAAGAAAGCTCTGTGTTGTCAGGATCTGCTTGAAGCGCAAGCTCGACCTGAGAGAGCTGTACTTGATATGTTTCGAGATCGGCCTTGTCCATCGTGGTGGAGGGAGATGGGCTTGCCACGCCCACACCAATGGTTCCGAATATGGGAATCGCTCTCATAAATTAAAAATATACACCTAGTACTACTAGGCCAATTCCTTGTAAGGTGGGAGATCTTCCCCGTCGTTCCGTACCGTGTCGCTGGTCAGAGGATTAACCCCGCCTGCGAGAACGCGCTCCCTCTCCTCCCTCTCCAGGCGTTTCTTCTCTTCCTCTGCAGACTCTGCGCCCGAGCTACCCACTTCGCTGCCAGCTGCCAGCACACGTTCTCTTTCCTCCCTCTCCAAGCGTTTCTTCTCTTCCTCTGCAGACTCTGCGCCCGAGCTACCCACTTCGCTGCCAGCTGCCAGCACACGTTCTCTTTCCTCCCTCTCCAGGCGTTTCTTTTCTTCCTCTGCAGATTCTGCAGCCGACGGACGTTCTTCAATGGTAGCTGCAGGTGCACGATCACTCTTCTCTCGTTCGACGTCCTGCCTCGCTTCTTCAGCACCATCCGTCTTGACGGGAGACGTGCGATACAATTCCTCCGAAAGTGAATTAGCAGGTTTGTTGGAACTGGGGTCTTGCACTGCGGGCTGCGTGGTACAGCCTTGCACTACGGCTGAGACGGGCTGTGCAAAACCCGGAAACGCACTCTGGTCAGGGTTAACTGGCACGGGGACATCCTCTTTCCCGGTTGGAGCAGGTTCGGGAATGGGTGGAGTTACGGAGAGCCCCGGGTGCGAGTCCTGTCCAGCTGGAGTGGACAAGCTGCTCAGCTCTGAGGCATGAGTCTCGCCAAAGGAACGCGAATCGGACCGCGAAAGATCGGCTGAGATCTGCAGATCAAAATTCACTTGTCCTGGTTTCCAGTTGTCGAGTGCATGCTGGAGTGACGCCCGAGTGGCAGCGGTGGCTCCTGCACCCTCATACGGACTCACGGCAGTAGGGGGAAGAGTAGGCAAAGCGTTGATGATGGGTTGCGCGGCTTGTGAAAGGAGAACCAATTTCTCTCCATACTACGGAGGAATAAGTTAATGGCTACGACGCCGCATTCAGGCTGGTCACCTCTCGAATGGCGTCCCATTTATTTTGCTCGCTTTCCCGGATGGCTTTCCGCTTCAATAACTCAAGTTCCTTTTCGAGCTGCTCGTCGTGTTCCTCCGCGCGCGAAAGCTGTTCTTTAAGTTCAGCGACCCGTCGTTCGGCGCCTCTCTCCTGACTGTGTTGGAGACGCGCGATCTGATTGCGCAATCCAGCGCGAATGTTGCGTTTCGGCGCAATGGCCGCCTCGGTGTCGCGCAGCGCCTTCACCGACGCCCTGGCACTGTCCAGTTTGACAGCCAAGGAACTGGACATGGACCCATGCACAAAGTTCAAAAAGGCGAGCCGATCCGTCACTGTAAGGTCACCCATCAGCCGTGCGGAATGACGCTGCAGAAGGTACTCGCCATCCTTGAGATCTGGATCCTCGTGCTGTCCCCATGTATAGAGTTCCTTGCTCTGGGCTTTGCCGTCTCTTGCGAGAGCATCAAAGTCGAGAGCGACACCCTTCTCGAGGGTGATGATACGCTGCAACGGAGGGGCCGATGTATACTGCTGACCGATGCTGCGGATCTGGTGCTGCAGTGACCCCAAGGCGAAGGAGCGATGACCACCCTGTGCTGCGGCGATGTTTGGGGGACCACCCGTCGAAGTTGTGCCAGGGATATGACCAGCTAGCGGGGTCTGATTGATTGCGTTCTGCGCCTTGTCGGCGATGGACGAAAGGAAACCTGAGACAGACATTGTAAGTGCAGGTGACGATGGCGTTGTGAAGGGTTATATGGACGTGATTACGAGTGGCAGTGCGTGGATCAGTGACTGCGCACATACTAACCTGTGGGGCTGTGAGCATGGGGCTGTGAGCTGTCAGAACCGCATGCTCAGCAGAAACACGTTAGATGAGTATAACAATATGGCATTAAGGAGTCACCAAGCAGCTGCCCAAGGACAATCGACGGCTCGCATATTCGCCGACTACTTTTCGTAAAGAAGTGAATAAATCAGCAGGCTAGCGTGAAGTGGCTCGTTTATGCGTTCGTATGAAACAAGTGTTCTCTCAGACAATGATCTTCTTCGCTGCCTTGCCTTTCTTCTCCGAATCTTTGTGAGACAAAAACTCCACCTCGGTCGCGAGTGGACCAGCCAACTTCTGCGGTTCGGCGTACCCCAGCACGCTGGTTTTAAAGTGTCGTCCGACCGTCTCGATCCGCTCCCGTAATTTGTCATCATCTCCGATGGGAGCCAGCCGCGTCCAGATCGACAGTCGATAAAACTGGGGTCGAGTCGAGACGATGACACCGGTGATGAGAGACTGCGGATTAGGTTCGGGAGATTCGCCGCTGGTGAGGTAGGGGTCGAACGTCTCGCCAATCGCGGCGAGCATCTGGGACGGCCCTCGGCAGTCAGCGGGCGCGATAGAGGAGCGCGAGCTATATATACCGTGTAAAGCCACATCTTGTCGACATTGCCACGATTTTTTTCTTTGGGCAATTGTATACTCCACTTGCCACCGTTCTTGTTTGCGTCGTCTTCCCATGCCGGGATGATGCCCTCCTGTGCACGACATGATCACGGCTCCCAGGCGTCAAGAACGAGGAGACATGCCTTGAAGAGGTAGTAATTGGCTTTTTGAGGAAGTTGGGAAGGAGGCACGATATGATTATAGAGACTACGCGGGTCGGTGAGAACAAGAATCGTCTGACCGGGGAAGGGTTGTTACCCCCAAAATTCTTCTACGCTGTCGAAACTGATCACGCGCTTGATGTCCTCCATCCAACCTTGCGCTGCTGCTACACTGGGAGTCTGAAGAACGGGGGTCTGAGGGAAAGAGGAGACGGGTGTTTGAGGGAGGTTGCGGCCCTTTGTCGCGGGGGAATCGAACCAGAGCGTCCAGGCAGAGTAAAGGGGGTGCTGAAGGCAAAAGTGAGTGGTGCGGAGGGCACAGAGAGAAAGACGTACCTTGACGTTGAAATTGGTGGGATCACTGAAGATGGTGCGGATGCCCTCTGCCTGTGCGTGCATATCCACTTCCTGGATTTCCCCGGGCTCAGCGTCGGGGGGTGTGGGTTTCGGAAGGGGATTTTCTGTGAGGGCGGCTGAGAGGGCGGCCCTGTTGGCTTGTTGCGAGGAATGGGGAAGAGCGGAGGAGGAGGACATGTTGGCGGATCGGTGGTGCTAGTCGTAGAGTACTTTGCACATTCCCCCGGGTTTTGCCGCACGACTCCCTCCCATGGACCCCTTCCAGGCAAAGCTCGTCGCAGCCGCGACCGGCTCGGCCATGACCGCGCTCACAAGTACGCCGTCCCCCCCCCTCGTCGTCCGAGACGGTGCTCACGCTGCTGACCCTCAGTGACCCCCTTCGACGTCGTCAAGACCCGTCTGCAAACACAGCCCAAGGAGGAACTCCTTCCTCGCACAGCGTCTTCCAGGTGTTGTCAGCCTCCAAACGTCCCCTGTGTCCGCAATATGTCGTCTCTCGTACATCCCTTTCCCGCACAGGAGGTCGTCTGTGTCTACCGCCGTGGCGTCCTCAGGAAGGAGCGCGTCAATGGCTTTCTCGATGCAGTCCGGCACGTCGTGAGAGCAGAGGGAGTAAGAGGTCTATGGAAGGGGGCTGGCACGACCCTGTAAGTCGTCGCCTCCCATGAATCTCGCTGCTCATCTCGCTCACAGGCTCATCGGCGTTCCTTCGTCTACCGTGTACATGCTCACATATGATCATCTCCTACGAAATGTCATGCCCCAATTGATATCATCGCCGACTCTGGTCCCTCTGTTCGCTGGCATCACGGCTCGCACTTGTCTCACCTCCATTCTCTCACCGCTCGAGCTCGTTCGCACCAATCTTCAATCCACCCCCAAGTCACCGGACCGGCCACATACACTCTCCTCTGTCCTCGGAACAATACGATCGGTTGTCCGTCAGCAAGGGATTCTCTTCCTCTGGCGTGGGCTCGGTGCCACGCTTTGGCGCGATGTCCCCTTCAGTGGTATTTATTGGGCTGGTTACGAAGCATGGAAACGATATTTCGAGTCACAGGGCAGGGCGGGTCCATATGTTGCATTCGCGAGCGGGGCCATCAGTGGAACCACCGCGTCCCTCATAACGTCCCCCTTCGACGTCCTGAAGACAAGGCGGCAAGCGTTACTCATGTCGGGGACACTCGGTTCCAGGGAAACAGCCACCATACCTCTCTGCTTACGAATAATGCGCACGGAAGGCGCTAGCGCCTTGTTCGCCGGAGTTCTGCCACGGACAGCCAAGATCGCTCCTGCGTGTGGCATCATGATAGCGTGTTACGAGGCACGTGTCCTTGGCGTTGTCTGAAGCATACGCTGACCTTGAGTAGGGAGTGGGCAACATACTGGCAAAACGAGAGTGACGTTCCCTTGCATTCGACGCCTCCAGCGTTCGCACTAGACATACGTTAATATTGCGAGATCATAATCGGCCGCATTCTTGGATTAGATGCTAAACATGGTGCTAACTTCATGGTATATTTGTGTACTGCTCAATTCGAGAACACCGCTCGAGATGATCATCCAAGCCTGTTCAGCTGCTTCTTCGCAGCCGACAGTTTAGTTCCGACGGCGTCCACTTCGTTGTCCAGGTTATCCAGCATTTCATTCTGCACGACGAGCTCCGCGTTAATTGCTTCTCCGAGATGCCGTTGCCGTTGAAGGATTGAAGTCAACTGTGATAGTTGTGTGTCTTGCTCCTCTAGCTGCGTCTTTTGCAGTTGCAGCACGCCGTGGTCATCTAACGGACGGGTCACGTCGGTTTCTTGGGGAGCCTTGGATGCCACGCCAAAGACACGAGCGACCGGTTTGCTACCCAGGAGTGCGGCACGATCCGACTCGGCGCCCACTGCGACGTTTGTAAACCCCGCAGCAGGGGAGTGCGCAGACACGCCGGCACGAGAGGCCTGGCGCGCGACGGTGACCATCTTACCCAGCTTCTCGCAGTCGTCCTGCAAGCGTGCCACCATGTCCGTCCTCCTCTGCAACTCGCCCTCGGCCATGCCCGACATGCCCAGCTCCTGCAACCCCTCCGTCAACGTGCGTACGCGCGAGAGAATCTCGGCGAGCCGCTTCTTCGCCTGGACGTTGGCGGTGTGCGAGGCGTTGACGTCTCCGCGGTTTGAGAGTGTGTCCCGCCTGTTGATGTCTGCGCGCACGTCGCGGATGCGGGACTGCAGCTCGAGGTGTTCGTCGAGCCACGAGGCGGACGAGAACTTGACGTTGCCGCCGCGTTCGAGCGTCGCGCCTTGCTTGCCCACGGGGACGCCGAGGAAGTCGCGAAAGGCGTAGCTGTCGCGCCACTTGTCCTCCTTGGCGCTGAGGATGGCGCGCAGGTAGGTCTCGAGACCAGCTCTACGCTGCTCGATGAGTGCGCCGTCGTTCCTAAAAGGGCCTCTGAGGGCAGAGAGTGCGTTCTTGGGCGGGAGGGTTGCGGGGGGTAGGGAACCGGTGGATTTGGTGAGTTCGGTGTGGAGCTCGACGAATTCGGAGTACCGGTGCCACATCTGCCATGAACGGACGTGGGCCTGTATCTCTATCCGGTATACGACGTGAGACTTGGGCGTCGGTCGATGCTCATGGCATGGAATGTGGATGGCTTGGATGGCGGTCATGCTGGCTGGAGGACAAGGTGGTTGGTGCGCGCGCGGTTTACATGTGATCTAATACACAAGGACCGTGGCCAACACGCAAACACTGGTACTACGAAAACGGGAACTCTCGTTGGGTCACGAGGGAGGAACCTCGAGCAGCGACGTCTTGTCTGTCGACGTTGCGAGCTCCTCGATCGATTCAGCCGCCTTGCTCATCCCAACCTCACCGATGACGTATCGTAACACGTCGCTGAGGGTGATGATCCCGAGTAAACGTCCCTTCTTACCACCCCTCTTCTCTTCTTCCTGCGAGAGGTGAGCGACGACGACGGAAGGGGTGTATGGGCGACTTACTTCCCCTTCGACCACCACCAGCCTGTGGACACGGCGCTTCTTGATGAGCTGGAGCAGCGTGCCCAGCGAGTCGCCAGCCGTGCAGATGACCACACCGGGAAAGTCTGGGGACCGCTGATTGAGAGCCTCGGATATCGTCAAGTCGAGCGCTTGGTATGCTCCGAGGCGAACAAGCGTCTGGTGTCAAAGCGTGAGATACGACCTCGAGGGTGATTCACGACGCACGATGACATCGACGGTCTCGTACAAATTGACGACCACGCCGTCTTCGTCGATGATCGGGACGGCCGATATTGCGCGCTCGGAGAACATGTGAACGACGTCGAAAACAGGGGTATCGAGAGTTGCAGTGGCTATCGGCCAGTAAGGAGTACATGCATCGGATGCTTCTGGTGGGATGTTTTTGGATACATATGTCCCGATCTTGAGTTTGCGAAGGGAAAGATGGAGCTGTTGTATTTCTCTAGTGCACTGACAAACAAGGGTGAGGGGATGGGACCGAGATCAAAGGAAGCGCATACATTGATAGAGATGAATTTAAGGAGACGATATTGCGTCAAAACAGATACGATAACTTCGTGGCCGGTCTCGGAGTCGTAATCGAGAAGAGGCAGACGACGGGCGTGCGTTTGGATGAGTACTTTGGCGGCGTCGTAGAGAGTGCTCGTGGGGTGATCCTTGAGCATCGGCGGGGTGGCGACGCCGAGACTCTTTTCGATGTCTGGCCCGACGGCGTCAGGGACCGTCGCCTCGGCCGGAATTGGGGGAGACGTACCTCGCAAGGACTCGAGCCGAAATGTCTCGACGTCTGCGGCGGCGGCCTCGTAGTTGAGATTGTCGTAATAGTACTGGATGAGATGGATGATGTCGAGGACGGTGAGCATGCCGGCGAAGGTAGACTTTTCGCTGTTCCACAGGGGGGCGGACACGACGCCTGGGGTGGATTGAGTCGGGTGGCACGCGAGGTGTGGCCGGGCGCACCGTTGAGAAGCAGACACTGCAGGGCTTTCTTGACGTTGAGCTTCGTGTCGAGCACGATGAGCCTGAAGCTGACTGGGAATGCGTCGTAGCAGGTGCGGCCTTTGAGGAAGTTGCGGATGGCGTAGAGGGCGGCGTCGTGGGACTCCTGTGACTGGACGTGCGAGCCCGCCCTCGCCCTGCGTGTCGAGGACTTTCTCTTTGGGGTCCTTTGGGCCTGCGGGGATGCGAGGGCCGCGCTCATCGTCTGGAACAGCGACAAGGAGGTGGGTGGGGTGGTACTACCATAAAAGGCAACGGGAGGGTGTGTGGTCGTGCGCGGCTGCGCCCCAGCTTCTACATCATACCAAATGGCCGCCCCCGACCAGCAGCCCGCGCCCGACGCGCTCCTCTTCATCCTCCCCCTCCTCATCGTCCTCTCCACCTTCCTCTTCGTCCTCCTCATCTTCCTCGTATGTATCATATTCATCCGCAGGCGCCGCGGAATCGTCCTCAGAGACCCAGACGGCCCCGTCGACATGTCCCGCGAAGACCTCTACGAGGGCGACGGCGGCTTCGAGGGCGTTGAATCTCGCTGGCTCGAGAGCGTCTCCGACTCCGTCCGCAGGTCCTATTTAAGAGCCAAAGGTCCGTCCCCTCCCTGTCTCGTGCAGATTCAAATCGTTCGACGCACCCTTCCAGACTATCAACTACAGTACCCCCCTAACTCGGAACCGACTGACATCACTCTATCGCAATTTCTCTCCATACAGGAAAAGGGCGTCTCCGCCTGGTGCTTCGAACCCGACTACGAATTCATCAACTCATTGCTCGTTCATGCTCGCACAGAGATAACATTCCTCCCAGATCCTGCATCGGCTTCATGCGTTCAATCTAATTTGCCTCTTCCAAAGCTCAACGAAGTTTACTACTGGGAAGTCAAGATGTTTGATCTCCCCCAAACGACTATTGTTGCCATCGGTCTCGCCACGAAACCATATCCCCCTTTCCGTCTTCCTGGCGTGAGTCGCCACTCGGTCGCATACCACTCCAACGGCGATAAATGCTATAATTATCCCTTTGCTGCATCCACGTTTGGTCCTGCTCTCAAAGAGGGCGACGTACTCGGTGTTGGTTACCGACCCCGCACCGGCACCGTCTTCTTCACTCGTAACGGCCGCAAGCTCGAAGATGCATTCATTGGCCTCAGTCGCTACAACCTCTTTCCCACGATTGGCGCCGATGGCCCTTGCAGCGTCCATGTCAATCTTGGTCAGGCCGGCTTTGTGTTTATCGAGGCCAACGTCAAGAAGTGGGGCCTCGCTCCCAGCGTGGGGACTCTCGCTCCCCCTCCGGCTTATGGCAGCGAGCGTGGCAGCATTCTGCTAGACGTCGGCGGTGCCATCCGGCCTGCCGGCGCTCCGTTCACTCCAGGCTCCCCAGGCACCTCATCTCCACCTCCGATTTCACGCCGTTCACATCGTCACCGACGGCCAAAGAATCCATCGTCTACCGTCCCTTCTGCGTCGTCCCCTCTCAGGAGAACTCCCTTAACTCCTCATCCTCAGGAGTCCCCAACGACTCCGCCTATTACTCCCATCAGCGAGGAATCGGGCGGGAACTCTGCTGGGCCATCTAATGACGGTAGATACTTATCTCCCACTGATCTTCCGTTCCATACACCTCCCAATCACGACCTCCCATTATCGCCACCGTTAGACGCAGAAAGTAGCCAGGAAGACGAAGAGCTCTCGTCTTCGTCGTCTTCGTCGCGCTCCCAGTCACCCGCCGGAAGTGCCGCAGGTGCGAGCAGCCTCTTTAGTATTCCTCGCCTACGGCGGGACTCGTTCACTCACTTCCTGGCCGCCGTGCGACACACAGATTCCGATACCACCATCCAAGTACATCCGCCACCTGATTCGCCGCACACTCCAAATCCGCCCACACCTAACCAGCGCGACATTCATCTGCAAGCTCTGTCTTCGTCGCTTCCTCACGGATCAGACGACAACTTGCAAGCAAGTCACCCGGCGTTCTCCAGGCGAGATCCACCAGCGTACTCACCGCTAGACGCGTACGCATACCCTGAAGGTGTTCATATCGATCTACCCGCGGACGTAATTGCTGCTGCTTTGGAGGGGAGCTCCCTTCCGGCCAGCGCGATTGGCCAAGGGTCAAGTTCGCGTTCTGAGAGACGTCGGATAAGGAGGGAAAGACGATGAAGCAGGTAGTCATTGATGACGGTGAGTACCAAGACCTGACCTCTAGCCTCCGCTCATCGCCATCGTGCAGTGTAGAGCCTTGTAATTTTTACCTACGGATGACGTTCGCATTTCGCTGTTCATTTATCGCTCTCCACCATAACATGTTTTCTGGACGCTTTTGGTCTTTGAGCATTTAATTCGGAATACGTAAATGAGTCTGCTCTTGCAACCACTATCTGGTGCATTCTGTAAAATCTAGGGCGGCGCCGACCAGCCATGTACTAAACCGCAGGTCGATCTCAAGGCTCGAGTCGCTTGGGGTCTCTGGGGAACAGCGATGCTCTCCTGATATTGTTGAGTTTCAAAAAGAGCATCAGTACGCGCTCTAGACCGATTCCTCCCCCTCCATGAGGAGGACAGCCAATTCGGAAGCCATCTAGGTATCCTTTCATACTCTCGGGGTCGACACCTTTGGCACGCATCTGCTGACAAAGAAATTCGGGATCGTGGATACGCTGTGCGCCAGACAGAATTTCTTCTCCTCGCATGAAGAAGTCGTACGAGTTGGAAAGGGTCTGACACCGAGTCAGAATGTCAGATGGACACACGATCGATCGAACTACTCACAGGGTCTGCTGGGTCTGGCATGGTGTAGAACGGACGGAGGGCAAGCGGAAACTTGTCGATGATGAAGTAGTCGGTGTCGTACTTGGCCTTGACGATACGGCCAAGCCTCTTTTCGTTTTCCGTGCTACAACACGGTCATTCACAACGCAAGGTATGCATGATCGATGACTCGCTTGATATCGTCCAAAATTTCGCGCTCCACACCGTCGTTGACGAGGAGATCAACAGCCTCTTTGAAAGTCAATACCAGAGTTCCCTCTGGTCCGTCTCGCCACTTGAATTCTTCCGCTTCAAACTGCCTTCCTACTGTGTCGATCTCTTTGGCATACTGTTCCTTGAGGCCGCAAAATATTGCTTTGAACATGCCATCGAGCAGATCGCGGACTTCGTGGTAGTGTTCTTCGATCGTCATCTCGAGATCGAGACCCACGAACTCAGTGAGATGGCGATGAGTGTTGGAATCTTCAGCACGGAAGACTGGACCGATTTCGTATACCCGTTCAAAATCAGCTGAGATGGCCATCTGCTTGGCCAACTGAGGAGATTGTGCCAGGTACGCGTCGCCTGGAACGGACGTCAGTCAACGAGCGTGGACAATTGACGCATGCAGACCCTTGAAGTAGTCGACCTTGAAGACGGAAGCGCCGGATTCAGTCGCAGCACTCTGAAGCTTGGGACTGTGTATCTCGATGAATCCATTGTTATTCAGATACAAACGGAACAAGTCTCCGATGGCATGCTGCAGCTTGAAAATCGCTTGATTGGTCACTGTCTGCGCGTGTGTCAAAAGGTGCAAGATGACGCCAGTAAACTATCACTTGCTCGCAGATCGAAAACGCGGTTATTCAAACGAGTGTCGAGCAACACTCTGTTAAATTGTCCTTCGACTTCAGGTGCCGTCTCTGACCGACTGGCATCTTCTAAAGAAAATGGCAATCTGCTCTCCACTCCTGCCAAAAGCCACATCTGATTTGCTGCAGATTAACGCTCCTATCTTCGAAACGTCATTACAACGCACAGACCTCGCTAATGAAAATCTCGATGTCATCCACTGTTGCGCTCTTGATGAGCTCTGGGCTCTTCTTTACGGTGCCCTCGACGAGGACGATGCTCTCGGCAGGTAGCGAACCAGTCCACTTGACCATCTGTTTGCTGATCTGGCCCTCGGTAACTTGCATCAATGCCTGTACGGTACTCGTGCGCTGGCGTAAATTGAGGAACACCATTTTGTTCCCTTGAAGGCGAGAAGTCTGGATGCGAGCTCTAAGGAAGACTTGTTCGCCATTATTTTGAGCATTCAGAGTGGATATATCAACGCGTTTACGACCGGGTCGCGATTGAGACTGATGCAGTGGGAGCTTGCCGTACTTGTCTGCCGCATAGTCCTACGAGGTGCGGTTGAGAGCAGGCCCGCGCGGATGAAAGCAGATAGAAACCTCGTCTGCGGCTGCACGAGCTTGCTCCAGCTCCTTGGCCTTGGCTGCTTTTTCTGCCTTCTTTTTAGCTTTTTCGGCTTCCTTGGCTGCTTTTTTGAGGGCGCTCTTGGTTGGGCCATCGCCTCCTTCGAGTCTATGGCAGGTCTAGTGGATATCGATGGAAGTGGTCTATGCTCACCTTTCCAAGCTGCCGTCGACGGCACTCCTGATGACAGCTCAGCACACGCAGTCATGGACGAGGAACGGCGTACTCTTGTTTGATCGAGGCGTCCTCGTCGGCTGCGGTCATGGCGAGGAGTTTAAGTTGTTAAAGTCACGAGTCAGATCTTATCTACGCATCAAATGACGGTTTTAATGTTGATGCTGATTCGGGGGCACCCACCGGCCAGCCCACGACTCGTGAGGTGACTCGACTCTCGACTCTCGAGCATGAAACGCAGCCGCTTCCGTCCGTCGACCTCCAAGTGGGTCGCTGCCCTCCAGCACAGCACCCTCGGCCGATTCCGGGTACTTTGTCACGGTCGCGGGTGTCTGTGCACACACGCTCGTTACCCGGAACGATGCTGGCCATCAACGCTGCTCGTCGTGCACCTGCCATCCTCCGCTCCCTTGCTCCCTTGTCCACTTGGTCCGCTGTTCCTGCAGGCCCTCCCGATCCAATTCTTGGTCGGTGTCTCCCTCCGTTGTCCTCTTCCCACTCACTGTTCACCAGGTATCACCGAGGCCTTCAAAGCCGACAAAGACCCCCGCAAGATCAACTTGGGTGTCGGTGCCTACAGGGACGAAAATGGCAAACCATATGTTCTAAACGCCGTCGTGAAGGTACTTTTTTCCTGTTTACCGTTCACCGCACGAGCTGAAAAAATTTCGGACACAGGCAGAAGAAAAAATGGCCCTTGCAAAGCTGGACAAGGAGTACCTTCCCATCACTGGTCTCGTCACCTTTGCCCAGAATGCCGCCAAGCTCGCTTATGGCGCCAACAGTGCACCGCTGAACCAAAACGCTGTCCGTTTCGCCAGCCTTATACCACCCTGAAGTCGTACTAACTTCAGACGCATGACAGATTGCGGTCACCCAATCCATCTCTGGAACGGGTGCCCTTAGGATTGGTGGTGCCTTCATGGCCAGGCACTACCCAGGCCCTAAAATCATTTACCTCCCCACTCCTACCTGGGGCAACCACATTCCCTTGTTCAAGGACTCCGGTCTGGAAGTTCGTTCGTACAGATACTTTGATAAGAAAACGGTCGGCCTCGACTTTGGCGGTCTCAAGGAGGATCTCAAGGTTTGTGTGCATTTCAAGACTGTCCGTTTACTCACAGAGTGTCCAGAGTGCCCCAGAAGGTGCTGTCGTCCTTTTGCATGCTTGTGCACACAACCCCACTGGGGTTGATCCTACACAGGAGCAGTGGAGAGAGCTCTCTGACCTGATCGCCGAGAAAAAGCTTTTCCCCCTCTTTGATATGGCATATCAAGGCTTCGCTTCTGGTTCGACGGCCCGAGACGCCTTTGCCGTTCGTCACTTCGTTTCACAAGGCCACAACGTGGGGCTCTGCCAGTCGTTTGCCAAAAACATGGGGCTCTACGGCGAGCGCGTTGGCGCTTTTTCGCTCACCACTACGAGCGAGGAGGAGAAGAAACGCGTTGAGAGTCAGCTTAAAATCATTGTGCGGCCCATGTACTCGAACCCACCCATACATGGTGCCCATATCGCGAGCACGATTCTCGCAGACCCCCAGCTGTATCAAGAATGGGAGACCGAAGTCAAGAGCATGGCGGATCGTATCATTAACATGAGAGAGAGGTTGTATGAACTCCTGACCGACGGCTTCCAGACGCCGGGAAAGTGGGGACACATCAAGAGCCAAATCGGCATGTTCAGGTGTGTGCCTTATCCTCGGATGAAGTCAAAGCTGCTTATGTCATACGTGACGTAGCTTCACCGGTCTTCAGACTGAGCAGTGCAAGGCTCTCGCCGAAAAGGCCCACATTTACATGACAATGGATGGTCGCATTTCGATGGCTGGACTGAATAGCAACAACATTGAATACTTTGCGCAGAGTGTGGACGCGGCAGTTAGAGGAAACCTGTAGCATATGCGCGCGCTAATACCACATGGATGCTATCCGGAGCTAACATTATAACCTATTTGGGTGCTTCCATTCTAATGTCGGTGCATTCTTCGTCCTCGGTATTATAAAGGCAAATGCGGCTCGCGAGGTTTGTGGGTTTTAGTATCTCTTGTGCGCTCGTCTCAGCTCCTTGCGGACGGTGTCCTCTCGGCGTCTGTCCCGCTGTATTGCAATTTCGATGCCGCGTGTGCCAGAGAAGCAATTCCCCAGAATCTTCCGTATGTTCGTTTCGCATCCTCTTGTTCGAGCGCTCAGACCTCTGCAGCGTCCACTGAGCTCGCTAGCACTGGTTACTTGCTGTGTTGATCTTCTAGATCGTCTAGTCCTCGTTCCCAATATCTAGATCATGGCTCTTCGTGCATCCTCAGTGGACGATTCACTTGAGGAACTGCATAGACCCTCTCCTCTGCCCTTCTGCGGTGGCTCCGCGACTCACCTTACCAAGAAGCCTCCTCCGTTGCGAATCGTGGTCCCCCCAACGGAATATTGCCCCTTCCGCACCGATCTGACCCTCCCGGGCACGCCACTTTCCTTTCCAACTCCCGTCTCGTGTTTTACGTTCAGTGACAGGCAAGAGCTCGGCAATCAGGCCGCGTCGGTCCCGCCGACGCCAGTACCTCGCATGACTTCGTGTCCACCCATCACGACTGTCGTCGACTTCCCCTCGCCGACCCCAGGCCAGTTCTTGCTAATGCCCCCCATTTCCCGTGTGGAAAATCTGGATAGCGAGACAGCGAACTGTGCAACGCCTCCTGCCTCGCCCAGCGCTGCGAACAAGCCGAAGCGTAGCGAATCTTATGGGACCAAGCCCGAGAATCTTCGTCCATGGGAGGTGTCTTGCTCTACTTGGCTCAGCGACCTCGGAGGTCATACAGAGACAGATCGCATATTTCGGCGTAACCTTCTTGAGATCACCTCGGCTTACACGGAAAGTACCCCCGCATCAACACCAGCATTGAGTCCGAGTGCCATCTCCCCCTCCTCGCAAGTTTTCTCCGTCTTGGCATACAACTTGCCCACCTCCAGATCACCGGGATCATCACCTGCTGCGCCATCACCGTACCCACCCATCATGTTCCCTCAGTCTTCTTCTCCAGCACATCTGATCTTGAAGCCCACGGGAACGGATACGTTTCCATCGACACTGGACACTTTGCAGGCATGGCGAGAGAACGTATCGCCTGGCCTCCCTCGATCCGAAGAGCCTTGCTCACCACAATTCGAGGACGATCCTGGCTCCCAGCCGGAAGAGCCCATGCCAGACACCCCCACATCACCATCCTTGCCTTCTCATCAGCTACACTCTCATCACATTTCTCCTCGCGCCTCTCGCGTCCCGAGGTCGCAAACTATCCTAAAGCACGCCAAGATATTAGGCGGACGCGTCAAACGGCTCGTCACGCGGCAAGGCATCACCAGGCATCAAAGTAGCATGGACCGGGGTGTCAATTTCAGGGTCGTCACGAGTCAAGACAGCGAGAACGGCAGCGTGATCCTGATCACTGCCCCTCCGCCGCCTTATGAACCTCATCCACCAACGCCCGTCTCTCATAGTCCTACACGACAGGAGCACGTGAGGTCGCGGACGATCTCTGAGTACTCCTCCGCGGTTCAGACAAGTACCGTCGAGCTTGGCACCAATGGCATGACAGGCTCGGGCCCCAGGCAAGGTGGTAACCATAGGAATACCTTCCGTCGTCTTTCTCTGGCCGCGCTTTCGACCATAAAGAGACTTTAGCCCAGCGTCCGCTTTCGTTCGTTTGCACGTGCAATTTTTGTCCACGAGAATCTTCTGTACTGTGCCTGTCTTGAGCCGCTATTTTCATGAAGCTAGTCTTTGAACAGCATGTCACTCTTTGCATCCACGTTCTTCAAACACCGCCGTTTTCTTGTTACCCAATGTCTTTTTGCAAGCACCGAAACTTTCCTCTCGCTTTGTATTTATCTGGTAACAGATTTCTGTAGCTTCTCGCCTGTGGTATGCATAGAGGTAGATTACAATGTCACAACAAACTCGTCATAGATGTCAATCGTTAATTCGTCCACCCAAACTGCACCCTCAACATTCTCCTAAATCCGTTTCCGTGGCCGTCATGTCCGATGTGCCCAGCAGCTGAACGTTGGCACGTTCCTTATTCACGAACTGGATCGTGGTCAGATTTCCAACCTCTGTCTTGTTCGCTTCCAACTTGAGATTCCGAAAGACGCGACACGCCATCGCGCTCGTAATTGCTATTGCGGGAGCCAAAGCCACCAATTGCAAGGGCGCAGAAATACCCGACGATAAAGCCATGTTCGCTCGCGTGATGTTGACGCCGTGTGTAATCCTGTCAAACAAGTCTCGGTGCTTCGACGATCATGAGACAGAGAGAGGAAACGTACATGTGATACTGCTGTCCACCTTGAAGAATTGCCCGTGAAAAGTGAGGAAGAGCCCTCTTGTTAGCACCAAAGTTGTTCCAACAGGTCCGTTTCTCAGTGCGCGGACTCGGATGTGACTTCATAATTTTATGAGTGATCGTGGCGAACACGGCGACGTCGAACATCGCGGGCACGTAGAATGCCACGACCACATAACCCGGAGCAATGAGGTCCATGCAGTGTTTCGTATTTGCGAGCTGATACGAAGTATGCAGCGTGGCAGGAAGCAGCACCGTGGAGGCGCCAACTTGGGCGAACCAGAAAACAGTGAAAACAAAGCAAACAAGTCTCTCGTTGAAAAACACGGCATGGACACGTTTGAGGAAGAGGTACGACGACGCCGCGGATGCAAGAACCCAGAATATGCAGAGGATCCATTGCATGAGATGACAATTTTGGACGGGGCCAGCTAAGGGATTGATTACTGAGACATCTACGCACTCGACGAGTCACTTACTTTTCGCCAGCATTGATATGATTACCACAGCAAGTGCGCATGTCCTGTTTGATATGATCAGGATAGTAGATGTGATTTTGAAGGCGAATTTACCTGGATGAAAAGTAGGCAAGCAGAACGGCCGGAGACGATTGGCGCGTTCGAACTAGCGTCCAGTCATGGGGTATGCTGGAAAGAATGTCCCATAGCAGCACCTATAATAATAGCACCATCAATCATCCGTTGTTGATTGGGGCATGGTTTTTTACCCCCAAGGTCACGAGAGTAACATCTCTCGCTGCTTCGTAGGCGTTGGCATCGGAGGGTTGGAGGTAGTTGAGGTATAAGTTTGGATTGAGGATGGGCTGCGAAGAGTTCCCGCTCATCTGGAAGGTGACTGCAGGGGAAGACGAGGACCATTTCGTTGCCACATCCACAAACGCAATGGCACCTCATGTCGAATGCTGAACAGCATGCATTACATACTAAATGCATAGCCCATCAGATACTTACGGCCGTCAGTGATAATCCACTTTCTTGGCACCCATAGAAAGAAAGAACGATGCGCCTAGCGACGGCCAGTACACGTTGGCTGGCTTTGATCACCATCATCCCTGAAGGCACTGCAACAGCCTACAGGAGGCATACCTATACATTGGAATCGATGCCGGAGGCTAATGTCTCGCCATCATCCGAGTCTCGGTTCCCTTGAAGGGATATTCGTTCGTCGTGCTTTGAAGCTTTAGATCGGTGGAACGCCACCGAGTCAGGGCGTGACGTGCGGGGATGCAGATGAGTCGGATAAACCCATTCTCGATTCCCAGGCCCTGGTTGTTAAGGCCTACATAGGCCTCAAGATGCCGCCGGCTTGGAAGACGACCCAAAATGCCACAAGGCGCTTGGAAGGGGGGTAAAATGTCGTCAAAATGGGTCTCCATGCCCTAAATACGGCATCACACTCTCGATTGCCTCTTGGCGTCGACTCCCACAACGAAAATTAGATTAAATCACCGCCCAATTGTCTGGGGATAGGTCTCAATTTGGCAGTATTCCAACAGCCTCATTCTATAATAGGAGAACTCCGCAACTAGTGATATTGACGTCCTTCTCACACTTTGGTTGGCGATAGGTTCAATAAGGACATACCTTCCACGCCATCAAGAAACGCTATATTTTATCTAGCCCGTTACCGCGAAGAGTAAGACGCCTACTTTCCGCGCCAGGAAGAATTCTGGCCACATCGCGTTGGACCGTAGTGCCAGGTTCTATGAGGCCCGCGAGCTGCATGGCAAGTCTCTGGCTATGCTCGAACTGAAGCTGTTACATGATGAATTTCAACACGGAATTTGACGATAGCTTCAATCTTCACAATTTGGATGGATTATATTATTGTCTTGGAGTATGGGAAGCTATTCGTTATAAAGGCGAGAGTGTGTAATCGCGTAGTTCTCGAGCGGAGGGTGCTGTGGACTATTTTGCTAAATATCGAGATCTTCGTCGGGATCATCATCGTCAATATCATCAGCTGAGTCCGGTTCATAGAAAATTACACCGCTCGTAGAGGGTCCCGGTGGCGCATGTTTGCCTGCAATGTGGCGTTCACATTTTTAGTACCACGCGAGAAAGAGACCTGACCTTCGTGGGCATAAGGCAGAGGCACCTTTGCTCTAGATTTCTCCTGGGACGGCGTGAGATTCAAGTTGAAAGATACAGCCTGTTTTAAGACTGGCTTCTGAAATCTCGATTAGACGATAGTAGGTTTAAGGAAGGCGACGGACCTCGTTGGGCGACTGCCTTCGGGACCAGATGGTCTTCAGGCCATCCAGATTCTCAACGTGTTCTGGACTGATGCCCCTCCATGCTTCAACAGTTCGCTCGACTCCTCGCTTACGTCCGTCTGCGGCTGTTCCTCTGATTATCAGTTCCACAACAAACTCGGGGAGAATAGATCCTCCTCCAGAACATGAGCCATTTCCCTCGGGCCCGTAGACGAGAGACTCGCTTTCATGGCTGCGCTCAGAGGCCGGAATAAAGACAGTCCAAAACTTTTCCGACGGCCCTGCGGGTGGTGGTAGTGCAAGGTACGAGGATGCGAGATGGGTAAGGAGAGACGGGGGGTGGGCAATGATGTGAGTCAGAGTCGGCGAAAGACGGGTGTGTGTCAATATTGGCAGTAAGGGACAGTGAAGAAGATGCAGAATCAATACGGACGGCTCTGCGTCGACACACGGTAAGTAGAGCGCACGGTACACGGGTACCGACACTACGCACGCGAGCGGGAAGTGATCAAACTAAGAAGAGACTTGATAAAGATGTACGTCTGAGCGTCTGACGCGATATCCAAAGCAAGGGTGTCGATGGAGTCTATGATCACATGAAGTGATCCCGGAGGGACTGTTTAGTATGATGAGCATTGCTGCAAGTGTCTCCGAGTCCCTGGCAGGCTTTCACGAACCTGAACGGACGGCCTCCCGAATTTCATTTCGCGAATCATATGCTTCGTTGTAGCCGGGAACTCGTTCGGTGTAGTCAAACACCCCCTGAGAGGTGTTC
>JBBPMC010000266.1:0-28424 GCA_038090115.1 Strobilomyces echinocephalus | reverse complement strand
AACCCTTAGACCTAAGTCCTCAGGTTACCACTTGGCAACTAAGAGCTCTATGGAAGAGTGAAGAGAGTAGTTGGAATCTAGGCTGGGTTGGCCTTAGGGAGGAAGATGCCCAAGTGAACTAGACTGGAGTTGCCAGTCGACGTTCACTGGGTTTATATATTCAGAGGCTACATAGGTTTACATAAGGTGTTTTGTCTATAAGAGTCCAAGCCCTTTATCCTAGGGCGCAGGACTGTGGCTGAAATGTGTATCAAATGTGAAACATGGTGATGAGGCGGAGATGAAACATGTGAGATGAAAGAGTAGTGAAATGGAAGGGAAGCATAAGAAGCGTTCATGAAAGCGGAGATGAAACAGAATGGAAGAGAAGCATGCACAGGCCTTTGGCTGTGTCAAGGGTTGTGACATGCGCGAGGTGAAATGAAGAGTGAAACGAGTGACGATGGTGCAGAGATCAGAGGGCGAGGCTATGGCCGTTGATCCTGTGATAAGATAAAAGATAAGATGCGATAAGATTAGATAAGAGGAAAAAGAAAGATAAGTCCATAAGTCCTTGAGATGTCATCTGATAAGGACTGGATGAGGAGCGAAGCGTAACACTACCCCCCTCCTAAAGATTGACTTCCAGGCAATCAAAGGGAGTTTGAGCAGTGGAGCACTCTGTCAAAGAGTCAGGCTGGTGGGAGAAGAGGAGTAAGAACTCTGGGCCGATGGAAAGGGCATGGGGTGCCATGGGGTGAGCATGATAGAAGTCAGCCAAAACATCCTTGGCGTGAGATAAGTGTGCCCGGGGTTCCCAGGTACGATCCGAGTTGTCGTATTCTTTCCAGTGGACCAAAAACTGCAGTTGTTTGTTTTTGTAGCGGGAGTCAACGACATAGTCGACTTCCCATTCATTATCTCGGTCTTCGGTAACTGAAACCAGGCCGGGCTGGTTAACAGGCTGTCCGTCCAGACGTTCCTGATATGGCTTTATGTGGGACACGTTGACCGTGGGGTGGATGCGCATCGAGCGCAGGAGCTGCAATTCAACCGCATTGGGTCCAGCCAATCAGGTGATCTTGTAGGGACCAAGCCATCGCTCAGATAGCTTGCGAGAAGCTCGAGTGAGCCAAAGGTTTTCTATGGACAACCAAACTTGTTGGCCGACTGTGTAGGCAGGGGGTTCGGACCAGTGCCAATCTGCGTTTTCTTTTATACGGCGCTGGGCCGCTTCCATGTTGGACTTAACCTGGTCCAGAGTATCCACAACATCAGATGTGAACTGATGGGTGGCTGGCACAGAGAGATCTTCGATACCAGAGGGCACCGAAGGTTCTATACCCATGCGTGGAGTGTAGCTCCGTGTGACTTCGAACGGGGTCTTCTTTGTCAAAGCATTGGTTTTATTATTAATAGAGAACTGGGCGATGGGTAACCATTCAGCTGATTGATTTGGCTGTCTGTCTGCAGGTGGAAGGAGGTGCTTAATTTAGTGTTAATGCCGAGGACCTTGTTTATTTCCTGCATTACTTGTGCAGTGAATTGGAGTCCACAGTCAGTGGTTATAGAGCATGAAATGCTGGGTGCTTCCACACGTTTTTCATAAATAGGTGGGCGGTGTCGAGAGCCGAGCACTTCTTTGTGCAGGGGATAAGTTCTATTTCTTTTGAGAACCGATCTACGACCATCAAGATCGCATCTGAATCATTAGATAGGGGCAGATTCATGATAAAATCTGCGGAGATGTCCTGCCAGGGACCATCGGGAATATGGAGGGGCTGCAGCAGGCCACTTGGCGCCTGTGTCTGACCCTTGAAACGTTGACAAGCATCACATCGAGTGACATAGTCTTTTACTTGGGTGGCCATTCCAGGCCAGAAGTAGTGACGCAAGATTAACTTGGTCGTTTTCTCATAACCGGGGTGGCCGGCTACAGGCGAGTCGTGATGCTTTTGAATGACTTCCATTCTAAGCAGAACTTCTTCTGGGATGTAAAGATGTCCTTCCTTATATAGCATGCCATCACGTTCTTCGTAGACGGCGTGTTGCTTGGCCAGTTTCTGGATCATCCATTCTGGCATTCAGCATGTTGCTGAGAATATTTTTGTTTTTATGTGATCCCCATCATCCGTGATACGGACTGTGCCGATGCTGTCCGGGGAGATGACTAATACTCCCTTATTGTCATCTTCTATTCCTTCTGTGTGATCAACACGGCGGGAGAGCACGTCAGTGCGTGTCATCATGGAACCAGGCTTATGGTGCCAGAGACAGTTGAAGTGGGATAAATATTGAGCCCATCGGGCCTGTCGTCGGTTGAGATCCTGTCTTGTCATGAACCATCATGATTGCAGGTTCGCGTGATCATTCCAGATGTCGAAGCGGTGGCATCCGCCTTCTAACACCTGGGACAAGGGTAAATATGCGGCTCAATATATCAGGCACTTAGACTAGAACTTATGGTATCTATGCTGGTGGATATTCATGCCGACATACGAGCGACCAAGTTCAAGATAAAAAAAACTGTATTTATCAGTCAGTATTGGTAATTATATGGATAATCTGTTGATAATAATATACTATATATTTTTCACCCAGTATGGAGTGTGATAATATTCAAAAACATAACTTGAAGATGAGTTGAAAATGAATAGCTGGATATTTGGCTCGTTATGTACAGAATCCATGGCTACATATGTGAAACAAGGTTTGCATATTAGTCCCAACATTGCCTATACATGAGATGGGGAATATGTGAGAAATATGTAATATATGTACAGGAAAATGCTGCTACACCATACTTCTGCGCTTATTGTGAATATGCCAAAGAAGCATATTGGTGGGCCTTTCAGCGGTCCCCTCACCGGGCCACTTACTGGTCCGTTCAGTGGGATGGGGGAGGGATACCGACCTCCCACGGAGTCTAAAGGTAATGTTTGAGCTTAAGACCAAGGAACTATGTCGAAAACGTACCAATGCGGGTACGGGAACTTCATCTTTCCGAATGACAAGTACAGAGCGAGCTCCACTGCTCAAGCCATGGATCCAATTGTCATTATACCAGTTACGAGGAAGGCCGCTGACTGGTGTTGATTTAGCGTCTTTGCTTTGTGGCTCCCAATGGCGGACAAACGAAGATTGGCCGATATGTTCTTTCATATTTTCTGTTCTGCATGCTGGTTCATAGCTCTCGACAGACCTGAATAACTTAGAAATGGAGGGGTTGAGCCAAGTAAGCTCCATACGTTGCAGGGTCTTCGGCTTCTGAGCCGGAGGACCATCAGTTTCATCGGCACTCATTCCCTCGACGTCAAGCCGAGTGATGATTTTCTCGACGGCGTCCCATGTTTCTACATCCCGGAATCGATTTTCGGCTACAATCCTTTTGCGCCTTGAGAGTGTCTGACGGGGGTCCATGATTAAAGTGATGCAGGCCAGAAAAGAATGACATACCCCGAAGCGACGAGAGACTTTTCTTTCATTCTTCAACCGTTTTTCCTCCTGCGCTTTAAAGCGGGAAATAATATCTTCTTGATCATTTGCTGGGGAATTGTGAATTGTGGCTAGTTTGCGGTGAGCTTGGTGCATACGTGCAAGCTTCTTCTCACAGAGGAGACATATAGCAGGGAGGTTCATGGTTTCTTCCTGGTAGATGACATCCCTGTACGCCCCATTTTTCAATTGGGTGTGAAAATCGAGTGATAAGATCATGATGGCTTCTTGGTTCCAGCAAGAAGCAGACAGCGGATTGGATGCCCAGTCTAGGGCAATCTGCTCCAGCACTGGCGGTGACCCGCCATCTTCATTGTACGAAGAGATCGAATTTGCAGGTGCTGAAACTGGCAGCACTGCTGGGTGACCAAAAGCAAGTACCTTCTTGCTTTTAAGGTACCTGCGAAACGCATTCTGCTAGGGCTCAGCGGTGGAAGCGGTGCTAGGCAGAGTGACCTCACATGCAAGCGATTCACTTTGCCTCATGGTCCGGGTATCTTACGCCTGGGTGGTGGTAGCCTTCCGTCGTCTTCGTCGTCACCCTCTGACCCATTGTGGTGCTCTGGATTGGCACCGCTCAAACCGGATTGAGGACTACTTGCACAATCAGCTGCCTTAAATGAATTATGGGGGGCGAAACGAGCTTCAAGAATTTCAGTGAGGCGAGGAACACAGGCATCAATGATGTTTCGAACTGTGGGTTCGAGTACCTCTGAGGACAAGTGTTCAGCGACGGCTTTGCCAATGACGTCTGCAATAGACGTGGGGATCGGAGGTAACGGGATAGGTCTGGACGTGCTTGGCTGGTTACTTGTGCGAGGAGTACGGGTGGGGGGGATGGGTTCCGCCATAGTGACATCATCTCTGCATGGCGCACTGGGGTTACTAGCGCCGAGAGTGGTGGAGACTGGTTGGGGCGGGTGATTTGGAATGGTGCCAGTGGTGGGGGTAGGTCGGGAATCAAACGTATCATGATTTGCAGAAATGGTCGGGGCAGGCTCCCTTATAGAGATGTCGGAATTAATGGCATCTGCCAAGCTTTCGTCAATCAAGCATCGACCAGGAGCAAGGTGCGGGGCCAGCTCACGGTCTTCATCCATCGGGGTTAGAGTAGCGGGGAGGCGGACAGGAACAAAGGTTGTAAGAGACCCACTTCCTTGTATAACTTCAGGGGGAGACGACGGCGGAACGGAAGTGGGAGTTGGGGAACCTGAAGGCAGGCTAGGGGAACTTGAAGGTAGGCTAGGGGAGCTTGAAGGTAGGCTAGGGGAGCTTGAAGGTAGGCTAGGGGAGCCAGAAGGTAGGCTAGGGGAGCCAGAAGGTAGGCTAGGGGAGCTTGAAGGTAGGCTAGGGGAGCTTGAAGGTAGGCTAGGGGAGCCGAAAGGTAGGCTAGGGGATCCCGAAGGTAGGCTAGGGGAGCCCGAAGGAGGTAGGCTAGACTGTCTGGTAGAATCCTTCACCCAAGTAGTGAATGAATTGTGTCATGGCGTCAAAATGGAAATTACTCACATGGATATCCTGGCTTGAAGCTTGGGGCACACTGCTGGAAATCATAAAGGATTGCCTCCCAGCAACAGTAGCGCGGAGAGCCGAGCGCTCAGAACCACCAATATGGCGGAGACGGGTCCTGTGCGAATGCGACAAGGGCCGTGAATACAGAGGGTCGGTGCCGCCAGCATCAGAAGACGAGTATGGGAGATCCTTGGATGGAATGAACGTGGGCAGACCAGCTACGGAATCTACTTACTTCCCGTGGTTGCTCACTCAGTGAAATGTGATCACTCATACCCATATCATCCATCTGTCCACCAATGTTAAGAAGGAAGAGTGATAACAATGAATTGCTTACTTCACTTGGACACGCAGTTGGAGTCTTTGGACGAGGATGAAATCGGGTATAAGGGACGTATGGCAGCTCAGCAGCCGCCTGGACTTGCGCTTGAACGCCCACGTGGTGTTCATGGACCGACGGAACGTGTCCAAGATTTTTAACGAAGTATCCAGTCTGTTCAGACAAGTATGGGGGGGCACAGTTGATAACGAATATTCCTCCTTACCGTTCGAGAGATCCGGCTGATTGCCACAAGTGCAGCGTTGGCTGTGAAGGGCGCTGAGGGCGACAATCCTTGAGGTATATCGGCCATAGCGGGTGGGGTATCGGGAGGGTCTTGCGGAGTGTCAGCCATGGCAAATGGGAGGGTGGTCTGATGGATGATCGTATCAGAGGACTTCAGACGTGTGCGGAACAATATACGGAACAAAATTATACGTACCCAATCACCATGACCGAAGCAGGAATCCCCGGAGTTACGGACAGAGGGACCGGACCTGTCCTTATTGTCAATGAATCGACTGCAGTACCGAGGTAGGGCAACAAGCCTACCTCCGTTGAGCGTCTTTTCGTTATTGTCCCGGGGCGGTGTTCATTGACAAGATCTATGCTAGAACTTAATATTCTGTTTTGTACATACATCTACGGTTGGGCTACATACAATTGTGAGTGGCATAGTCGCCATGGGAGTGGCCTAGGTGGTGGAAGGGGAAAAAAAGAGAGTGGGAATTTCGCGATTCTAAATAGTGTCCCGTGATTTCAGCCACGTGGACGGACTTTGGCCACTCGCCACTCGCCACAGCGGGCTTTCCCGGCAGAGTGGCAAACACTACTTAGGCGGCGCTCGGGGTCAGTTAAGCTCTTTTCTCTCGCCAACACCACTCCAACACACACGGTAAGCTACGAGTAGGGTCAACATGTATTAGTAGTCGTAGTAGGGTATTCGGTAGCACTTGTGAAATAAGTGACGAGAGCACGTACGCCTCCCTGCATTCGTAATCTTGTTGATTTGCTATTGTGTATCGCCGCCCCACATATCGAGCAACACCGCCGCCCTACGCACATCAAGCAACCCCAGATGACCACAATAAAGGACATACGTTGGCCTACGCTACACAAAAAAGTGGGTATTGACTGCAATTACAGTGGCAGGGACACTGAATCGTCGCCGATTGCCTCCATAGCAACCCCGTTCAGGATGTACTCCCTCCCCTCGACAATAGAATATTAAGCTTCGGTCGATCAATATCAGTCAATATGAAGTGCTGAAGGGTACGTCGTTAGCATCGCACAAAAGCGGCTGCAGGAAGGGACTGACTGATGATGCCGTTTCTGATCGGAACAGGTGCATTCAATCGGTTTCGCCCCTCCAGAGTTTTCTGGTTTCGTCTTGGCTCGCGAGGGTACGTCGTTAGCATCACACAAAAGCGGCTGCATTTAATCGGGTTTGCCCCTCCAGATTTTCTGATATTTGTCTTAGTCGAGGCGTCTCTCTTTTGTTCCATTCAAACTGAGGTGTTGTTACCATCAATTCTCTCCCCATATTTATACAGCGTAAGTTCTCCTGCAATCCACCATAAGTTCTCCAGTCATCGTCGTCAGATTCAATCAGATTCAACATGGGAAACACCATTAGCCAACCCCGTGCAACCATCGCGTTCACCAAGGTAAGTTTTTCGTCCGGCTTCCATTCCGTACTCATCCATCATTTATCAGTTGCATTTCATCCTTGCTGAGTATTTGCTTGTGCCTCAGGTATCTCGGCAGGTAATGCTCCGAACTATCTTACTATCCTTACCCCTCGATGAACACTATCTAGAGCCCAAAGCAAAAAAGGGAAGAGGTCACTACTGAGTTACCCCCTGCAAAGTGTTTCACTCCCCCAATTCGGGAGCGCAATCTTGTAGGTGCCATTCCACTTTTTTGATTTTGATCTTCGAACTTAACATTCTCAGAACCCAGTGTGCGACAGGGACTTACCTGCACCATTCCTCTCTACGCCATCCCTCGCGTGTGCACCTGCTCCTGGACCAATCAAGCAGGTTGGCTCATTTCCTTCATATCATGAAGCTTTCTAATTCCAACCCAGAGCACTAAGCGGCAAAGGGAAGAGGTTGACCTACCAGCCCCCCCTATAAAGCGCCGTGGCCCTCTGACTCTGCGATCTGATGGGGTAGATCTTTTATATGTTTCCAGATCTACATTGCTAACCGAATAATTTTCAGCGATCCACTGCCTTATCTACTTTGTGCTTCAAAAGGAAGTGAAGTAATGAGACCGATCTCCCAGAATCGCCCCCTACCAAGCGCATTGCTCACGATGATTAACAGAATCCTCAGTCGAGATCCATCTCCCTATTAGTGTTACCGAATGAACTCCTGCACGAGATTATCGATTTACTCAGTACAGAAGACCTTCGGACCTGTACCCAAGTATCATTGCTACTGAAATCGATCGCTGGCCCACGCTTTCTCAACGCCCACTACCTTCAGTGTCGTGGAGGATTGTGGACGGATGTGGACGGGCATAACGTTGCTGCATTGATGGTCTGGAGCCGTATGGCAGACTTCACTTGCCCCCGGCAAATGTACTGTTCTCTTAGTGGTCCCCAGGACCGCCACCTGCGAGCGCTAGAGATTTTCTTCCAGGCACCTCAGTGTGCAAACATCCCCCTTGTTTACTTATCGTTCTTTGGTGACAGACTCCCCGCGTCCTCTATGCCGGTCCTCTCCTCGCTCCTCACCACCATCAAGGCATCTGGATGCCTGGAACTATCGTACTCTGCACAATCTGACATCGCTGCCCATCCTGTTACATCGCTTCCCAGGCGGCGGTCGGCCATAGCACCCAGTCGTCTCGAGGTCTTTTTTTCTGATTGCGATATCGTCTTTTGCCCATCTCTCATCTCCTTTACCATGTCGACACTCTGTCACTCCCCGCTCAAGGAACTATCGTTGAAGGGAACAGGTCTTCCCTCTGCTACATGGGGGAAGTTACTTGCAGCCTTAAGTTTCCCTTCCCTGCGATGCCTCGAAGTCAATAGCCATTGTTCTATTTCCACGCTCCTGACTTTCCTACAGCGACATCAGCGTATCCAATCATTGTCCATTCACGCGGACCGTGACTTCACAGCTGGTCGACCTTTCCATCGACCCCCGATTACTCTACCTGCGCTGTTTTCCCTTCGGGGGCCAACCGAGTACCTGGTCGAACTCCTTCAACATCTCAAAGGAACTCAGGTGATATTATGTCTCTCGGTTGACTTCGCAAGCATCCAACCTGGTGTATCTTTGATTTCCAAAGTTCTGGACTGTGCTGAATACCTGCCTGGTGCGGGGAACATTAGCATTTCTCTCTGTCAGCTCACGCCTTGTGTCGTCCCCCTCACTTCGTTGGCCCTACCCAAATATGAGCGTCGTACTAGCAGAGCCAGCCGCCTTAGAATATCGGCCGCATTCAATGTCTTCACTAGTGGAGATGAGGATGTTCTTGTAAGCGTGATCATGGTTTTACCCTACATCTTACTTAACTTCTAACCAGAAACATTGTGCACCATGGTTGAGAGCTTTCCCAGACCTAAAATCAGTTACACTGGTGCCACGATCCTCGGATCTCCCGGATACGGAGATCATGGGTATATGAACTGCTTTTATCGAAGAGGCGAACAATAGCTCAGAAGTCCTCGACATCAAGATCTCAGGATTCTAGCTCCTTGTAAGTGTGTGTACGATTATGGATTTGCCACTTGCCTGACTCGACTGCCAGAAATATCAGGCATCATCTCATCCTCCCTGTCGAAGCTGTGACCTCATGTATATGTATATCATAATACCCTATGACGTGTTTTGTAATAATACTCTGTAACTTAAAGTAACACGATCGCGCGAATGAGCCCACTATTCACCACATACATCCCCGGTTAAATATCACCGATCAAGGCATAGAATGCATCCTCGCAAGGATCTTATGGCTGTGGTACATCGTCTTCCTCATTTTCATGTTTTGGTGCTTTATCATTATTAGACGATGAAAGATACAAATGTTTGCATTAAATTGATGCACTCATTGCAGTCCAAAGGAGCTTGGTGTGACTGATCTCCCAAATCATTCATCTCTGGAGGTAAGCCATGTCTCGCTGCGAGAAACTGAACACCTCTTCTCCCTGAGGTAATGGCTCCAGGTATTAGCACATGAAGACACCACAGTCGTAGCCGTTCTCTTGTTGTGGGGTATCCTAGCCAAAGGAACAAATCAGTCAGTTCACATGTCTCCAGGAATTAGACGGGGGGGTGAAGGCCGGATGTACATTTTGCAAGCCTTGCCCGTTCATATCCCTCACCCTGCAACTTGGACCAGAAGAAGGTAGTAATGTACGTTCAACGGTTTCATTCTTCCATTTGATCCGGGGCTCTCTTTGCAGGCCTCTTGAGCACTCAAGAATCATGGCACCGTAAAAGAAGTTGATGAGTTCGTCATTTAACCAGGGGAGCAGACGCGAAAGGTCCTTATCACAAACCTGTTCTCGCGCGATCTTCGAGATGACGCTTTTCTTGGCCAGAAGTACATCAACTTGTCTGTCCGTTTCCGCAGGTAGAAACTTTGGAAGAGAAAGGCGAAAACGTCGCTCCGTTTCCTCGTCCTTGCGTGCTTCTTTTCGTATGCAGAGAAGGGCTTCGTGGGCGGACTAATGAGGGGGGAAGCATTAGTGTCATCGTTGGCGACACACGGCAGGACAAAGACAAACCTGGCCAGTGTCTGCGGTAACTTCTTTGCATTTTCCAAGGAGGGGAGGTCTACATGTAAGAATGTTAGCTATCATGACGTACACTGGAGAACGAATGATGATGTGATGCTTGAGGTCAAACAGCTCGGCTCCTCTACCATTTCATTCTCTCACTTTAGTGTACTTCATTTACAAGGTAGATTCACCGAATGGGTGTGAGAACCTGTGAGGAATTGAAGTGGCCCACTACATATACTGTGTGTTCGCTCGCTCTCCTCAGTGCTTAGATAACTCTCGGGATGTGGTCCATCGCTCCCTGGTAGATCGTCACCCACCTCAAAAGGCATGGATTTTCCTAGGGCTCAGCCGGTTTGTCATCTCAGCCATCTCATATAGGTCCTGCTAGTTACATATCTGTCCTGTTTCACAACGTATAATACATCCGACAGCGGTCGATTACTAGACTGCGCATGATAACAGAGGTTCTTCCCAACATCCGGGCATGGAATATGGTTTCTGATCTAGATATACGCGTGATCTTGAGAACAACTCAAATGTCGAATGAAATGAACGTACAGGCGAGAACAACTGGCTGCGCCCGGTCGTTGTAAACCACGCGCGGCACAGCGCATCCGACTACTCTCACCGAACCCCGCCAAATGAGCCAACCAGCATAGCGCAAGACACGCATCAGCACCGCCTACCTACAATTCAGTAAAAGTCGCAGCGTGCTGAAGCTCACATACATGATGTTCGGTAGCCTCGTTGCGAATATTCAACGCAGTCCCAATGCAGAATCAACTGCTTGATTGACACTGGTTTCAATGTCCTTGCGGAGCATTTCGTGTAACTCTAGGGCGTAGAGCATAGAAGGTGTGACTGCATAAGTACCAGGCTCGGTCTATATTCAGGGCAAGTCGTAGTAAAGGGAGGGATAGTCTTAGGAGACACTTACCGAACCAACGTTCACCCGACTGAATACCAGCACGTCCACGTTCATCAGTTCGACCGCATTCATTGGCCCGATCAGCATTTTGGACTCCATGCATGGAGTGGGTAAGTTGTGACAGTCACTTATGTGGGGTGGATTGCTGGTGGCGATAACAGCGCTCAAAAGCTGTTCGACTGGATGAAGATGCGGGTGAGAAGGATACCTTCGATATGGAAGGTACCGAGCAGGGGTATAAACACGTTGAGGGGGGTGCTGAAACTGCATGAGAAGCCTGCAATGATATGCGCGTCCTTGACAATCTTATAAATTTATAACGATTAAGCCTAATAGCGTGAAGAAAACAATGCCGAACAATACCGACAAAACAACATCAAAAAACAGGCATATGAGGAAACTGGAGCAAATGGCAACATCAGTCCCGTCCTGCAGCCGCTTTTGTGTGATGCTAACGACATACCCTCGTGAGCCAAGATGAAACCAGAAAACTCCGGAGGGGCGAAACCGATTGAATGCACCTGTTCCGATCAGAAACGGCATCATCAGTCAGTCCCGTCCTGCAGCCGCTTTTGTGCGATGCTAACGACGTACCCTTCAGCACTTCATATTGACTGATATTGATCGACCGAAGCTTAATATTCTATTGTCGAGGGGAGGGAGTACATCCTGAACGGGGTTGCTATGGAGGCAATCGGCGACGATTCAGTGTCCCTGCCACTGTAATTGCAGTCAATACCCACTTTTTTGTGTAGCGTAGGCCAACGTATGTCCTTTATTGTGGTCATCTGGGGTTGCTTGATGTGCGTAGGGCGGCGGTGTTGCTCGATATGTGGGGCGGCGATACGCAATAGCAAATCAACAAGATTACGAATGCAGGGAGGCGTACGTGCTCTCGTCACTTATTTCACAAGTGCTACCGAATACCCTACTACGACTACTAATACATGTTGACCCTACTCATAGCTTACCGTGTGTGTTGGAGTGGTGTTGGCGAGAGAAAAGAGCTTAACTGACCCCGAGCGCCGCCTAAGTAGTGTTTGCCACTCTGCCAGGAAAGCCCGCTGTGGCGAGTGGCGAGTGGCCAAAGTCCGTCCACGTGGCTGAAATCACAGGACACTATTTAGAATCGCGAAATTCCCACTCTTTTTTTTTCCCCTTCCACCACCTAGGCCACTCCCATGGCGACTATGCCACTCACAATTGTATGTAGCCCAACCGTAGATGTATGTACAAAACAGAATATTAAGTTCTAGCGTAGATCTTGTCAATGAACACCGCCCCGGGACAATAACGAAAAGACGCTCAACGGAGGTAGGCTTGTTGCCCTACCTCGGTACTGCAGTCGATTCATTGACAATAAGGACAGGTCTGGTTCCTCTGTCCGTAACTCCGGGGATCCCCACAATGTCTTTCAGTTGTGATGATTGGGTATGTACAGGACACTATTAAAAGCTGTCTCACATTTTGCTAGACATCAAGACATCATCATGCCACTCTCCATATGAACCTTCTTCGCTCGGCGTGTACTCCTCGCTGACTGTTCGCAGACGTGTCACAAGTTCACCCTCACTTGCCATACGAAGGCTATCAATGCGCTGGCGGTCAGTCCTCAGGGAACACACCTCCTGAGTGCCGGTTAGTAAACTTATATTTCGTTACTCCCATCTGATGTCATACTTAGGCAACGATAGCAGAGTCATTCTGTGGAACTTATCATCTGGTGAGATGACGCAGGAATTCTGTGTCCCCTCCGCAGGCTACCTGAGCTGCATAGTTTGGGTGAAGCTTGCAGATCATACCGACGACAGCTTCGTCTTCGGTGCTTCAGATGGAAATATCCATCTATATAATCGTTGCAAGGATTCGTCCTTGTTTTCATTCTCATCCATTACTATCACGCACCCTGGTGCGGTCGAATCCCTTGCTTGGGATTTGCACCATCGACGATTAGCTAGCGTTGGTGCTGGCGAAGTACGTATCTGGAAAGTTGCCCTGGACAACAGTGAGTTCTAAAATTCTCATTGCGGCTCTTGTTAATACAAATTACATTAGAATCTTTCGTTCCCTTCAATGCGATCAACGCAAAGCAACCATATGTCGCTTGCTCCGTCCATTTTCTGGATGATGGGAACAGTGTCTTCATTTGTTATCTCGAGAGTGGGCATGTTTATGCTGATTATCGCAGTTTCTGTTATTCGATTGATCCGTGGGACTTGAAATGGCAGAAGAAAACGAATAGTCGAATGTAAGCTCGCTATACCGTCGTCATGATCTATGCTAACTCCACCAACAGTGGAGACAGTTGTCTGGATGGCCAGCAGTTGCTGACATCTAACCTGCGCGACGGTGTCGACAAGTATTCTATCCCTACTCTTCACCTTTCTCAAAGCTATCACCATAGCATCATCGTCAACATTTCCCTGCAAATAACAGTTGCCCGGGAATCGGGCATGGTAATTGTAGGAGGGGATAATGGTTTTGTGCGGATCTTTGATTGTCAGACCGGCGTTTTGCGTGAAAAACTCGAACACGGGAGTGGTAAGCTTGATGCGCACCCTGACATACGTATTGCACTCAACTCCTTTCCTCCATAGAAGGAGATCTTGTTCCTGTGGTCGCTGTGCGTGCTTTTGCACTATCCCGCTTATCACTGATGTCGGTAGTCAGTCCTTTGAAGGCACCAAAGGATGTATGATTATCACAGGTAGCGCTGCTGATGGTCACAACAGCATCAAGGTCTGGACTCGGGGACATCAGGTATTTTATTTCTTTCCTTTTGATTGCTTGTCCTCATTCCCTTAGCAGGTCGAAAAGTCCCCACTGCGATCGGGCCATCCAGAAGCTCGAGTATCAGGGCTATCGCACAGGCAATTCATATTGCTTGCCTGCCTTTGCATTCTAGCTAACGTCGTTATGGTATACCTTCCCATGTACCTCCCTAAATATCTCTCCGCCGATCTTTCTGCGTACTTGCCTCTCGACTTTCCACTTGCTCGTGCACATGATCCCCTTGATTTTGTTCCCGAAATTCACGAACCCGAAACCTAGTTTACCGCGCCTGTCTACATACCATAGTGAAAGATACCGTCTTTGTGTAGCGTGAGCGTTTTCTAACTTGCACCGTTTCCAAGACCCTTCAGCAGTAGCATTCCCACGTGTCCACCGCGCTTTCAAGACCGGTCACGCCGCCATTGTCCACCCGGTGTCCACGCGCTTATCCCAAATAGGCAAACACTATAAAATACCCGCCTCTGCTTGTCTCACCTCTTTCTTTCCTACGTTCTGCACTCACAGGATAGCGTAGCATAGCGTATCGATACTAGTACAACTTTCTGTATATCAACCGTACTAAGAAAGTTAGCAGTCCTGTCTATGTTTGATTTCAGTGTAGCTCACACGCCTTCAGCAGGATGACCTCTACGACTACCAATTCAACCGGTAGGTTCGAACAGACTCCATTAAGTGGCACTGACGTGTCTTTGATAGCATCCAGTCTGTTGGACGAGCCGCAAGCGTGGGCACTGGTCCTCCAATGGGCATGCGACGAGATTGGTTTCTCCCATCTTGTCGAGTCATTGACTCACAGGTTTGGTGACCGATACGTCGCCGCCGAGTGGAAAGACCTCTTCAACAAGGTCTTTCTGACAGCCGATCCAGGAGAAAACATCGAGGACTCAGACCGCATTTCCATTGCCATCAACACGGTTGAGGCAGGGATGGCTGCTCGTGGGGTAACGATCGCTCAAACTTGCCCCTCTGGTGCCGAACTGTCCACGACCAACTGCACAGGCAAGGGAAAACGGAAGGCTACTGATAGCCCACGACGTCCCCAACTGAAAAAACGACACCGTACCGCTGCCGTCAACAGGTTTCTCGACATCGAAGCACAAGTCGAGGCCGAGGATGATCTGTCTGAGGAAGAAGAGGGTGCAGGTGACTGGTCGTCTGCTCAATCTTCACGGGAGACTAACTTGGATCTAGAACAATTCATCGTCGGCGACAATATTGACGATGACTTGACGCTGCATGCGGCTTTTCGACCCACAAGAGTTTACCCGGTTTCCGAGGACGTGGGCCCTTCAAGATTTCAGGCTGCAGTCGATCAGATTGAGCGTCGGTTTCTGCCCTCTTCCCTGGATGACCTCGATGACGATGAGTTCAACCAACTACACGACGAATTTTACGGAATTACTCAAGATGAAGGCGCAGAGGAAGGTTCTGGTGATGACGGCTTGAAGGTCTTGGACGATCCTGCAATCTGGGGAGCCATTGGAGAATGGCTGCACGAGACGTTGAGCTACCCTACGCTTCTAGAAATGTTCGACTTCCAATATGACCACAATCCCAAGATCCAGTATTGGGAAGAATACTTGACGCGTCTGGTCGTCATCCAGGATTCCAATGAACGTCGATCCCTATTCCGTTCGACTTCGCTCTCTGACCACCTTGCCCAACTCGATAAATACGGGACTCCAGGTGAAGAATCGCCTGATTTATCACATGTCCCTCCCACTCCACATTCAAAATATCCCTCAGTTGCACCTATTGAGACTAGGGAAATTATAGACGCATGGGCGGTAAACATTTCACCTGATAAGTTGACGTCAATATAATCAGGAGCTGCGTATAAATAACATCAGGTTAGGTGCTTCTGTGGAATATATTCTTAATGCCTGGAAGAATGCGTCCATACAAACTGCCACGCACAAGTTACTTCCTCGCCGGGTCACCGTATATGCACCCTACCCGAATGTTTTCCTTCATGCAGTTCCACCATCACACCGCTCCTTCATTCGTGGTTGGTCTCTCATACCGGTCGAAGATCAAATCTGGCAATCCCCCTCCGAACAACAGACTCCCCCTGTCCCTGGTTGGTACAGTGTATCAAAGCGAGGGATATACAAGGGCAACATTGGCTACGCAGTCTCTTTCGATAGAGATTCGTATGAACTTCATCTCTTGGTCGCCCCACGACGACTTATGACCGGACCCTCTTTTCCCCCGACGTGCATCAAGGCCGACATGATTCTCCATACCGCGGGCTTCCCTGTTACAGACATTCGGCCAATGTTTATGTTTCCGGCCTGCTGCTCTTGAAGCTAAAGGCCAATCAGTTCAAGCAGGTCCTCGCTCCCTATCCATCACAGATTACTCTCCATGCGGCCTCCAAGGTTGACCCAGCGTTTGTTAGGGCCACTCACCAGAAATATCACCAACTCTGTTGAAAACTGGGCGATCGCATCACGATTGCGGACCCATCCATTGGCGATGAATGGGGTACTTTAAGCAGCGTCGACATTCAAAACCGATGCGCAATAGTAGGTCTACCTGATTATTCTGAGCAACAGCTCCCTATTTCCTTGCTAAGTCATCTCCATCGCGTTGGGGATACGGTCCGAGTCCTTGGTGACCCTTGCAGCGACCCCACATATGTTTACTATGAGAAATTTGGTCGCTCAGGGATCATATGCGATGTCGATCCGGTTTTGGACGACGTAACAGTCCAAGAGTCATCCGACAGCCAGGTATATACATACATATATATTCATATGCAAGAATCTGACGTCAACTAAGTTTCGAGTGCCTGGATTTCTCTTGGAATCTTACATCCCGGATCAACCAGTTTACGCCCCCTTTAGTGTTCTCTCGCAGTCCACTGAAGAGAAGTTCAAAGACGAAGTTCAGATTGGTGATATTGTAGAGATTCTTGGTGACGGGGAGCATGGATACAATCGTGGAAACGTCGTCGAAGTACGGCGATTTGACGGCACACTTACCTTCGTATCAGCGATGCCCAGAACAAGCGGCAAGGTGTTTGAGGTGCCCATCTCAGCCATCCGGTTCACTCCAGATCATTGCGCCCTGAAGTTTACGCCTGAGCGAGGGTATAATGTGAAGCGGGGCGATTTCATCTCCGTTGTGAGAGGTGATTATAGGGGGAAAATTGGGACTGTTTCCAGTGTATCATTAGATGAGATGTCGTTGGTCATCCCATGCTATCCGGACCCCCAGGTAAGTAACGAGAGCCATACCGAAACATCACTGATTGGAACTTTTACTAGGTATCTATTACTGTGCCAATTATTCACTGTGCACAAGTATATACTCGCGATGAAAATGAGCTTCATCTCGAGAAAGAAGTCCTCATCATCTCTGGCCCAAACAAAGGATGGAGAGGTTCTCTGGTCAGTTGCAGGCCGAATACCTGCAATGTCGCCCGGAGCGGGCATCACCCGGAAACGTATAAGAAAGATCAAATAGTCATCCGGTGTGTTATTTCTGTGGGTATTTTTTTTTCTAACCCGATTGCCCAGAGGTCATGCTAGTACGCTTGCCGGGAGGGCGTTGTTGCCGCTCGAGGTGCTCCAAGTGGCAGGTGCCTTTGCACGCACGGTGATTCCGGATATTTCTGAGAGAGCGGGAACCCCTCCCCCCGATCCCGAGCCACGGCTAGATCCCACACCTCCACCTGATGCACCTCCGCCTGATGCACCTCCGCCTGATGCACCTCTGCCTGATGCATGGACCATTGACGAAAATGATCGCGAAGAACTGCTGATGAACAGCATTCGTCCGAAGCTCAGCGGTAGGTGGTTGACCTTTTTCTTTGACGTTGGTTAAATCCAATCTATACTTTCCAGTTCACAAGTTCATGCTACACCCCTACGTCATCGATTCACTCAAAACTGTACAGGCAGTGTTCCAGATTACGCCCGGGTGGCGGGATTCCTACGCAGGACGCCTTGCGAAGACGGAGGTCCCTACCCTGTTCGAAATGCCATCCGGGCTGGTTCCTACTGGCCACTTAGCTGTTCGCCTCACCACTCGGACAAAAGGGGCAGTGCTTTTGCAGGACACAATCCCTGAAACCTCATTGAAGGTCTTTCGGCCGGTACAGAAGAATACAATATGTATGGTGATCAGTGGTGAAGTGGGAGGAGAGAGAATCAGTTCATTGCTGAGTGTGGTGAAGGCTTCCACCAAAAATCAGAGTGTGGACGTTCGCCAATTGAATGGCAATCCAGCCTCCGAAGCATCGCTGCCCTTTGATAGGGTCATTTTAGTCGAAGCCCCCTAGACATGTACATTTAAATAATACTCTTTACTACGGAGATCACGAATCCACATATGTACTCATACTCCACAACCAACGCAATTTTTGAGGTAGATCTTGAGGAAGTCAGAAGTTACCCAATTTCCCTTATACTGGAGAAGTTGCGGATACCTCTCTTTAGCCTGAAATCATGTAAGTGAAGAGATATTTACAATGGAAAGCCTGAACCTTAGAGAAAACAGTCTTCAAGTTGTCAGTCCTCTGCTTGCTCCATGGTTTTTGGATGTTGAGGTGTTCTCGCGCAAGGTGAATAATAAAGCTCTGCCAGATCAGAGCCAGGGAGTAGAACTGATGATCACGCTCACCCGGATTTCTTCGTACTCAGTAGACGGCCAGCCTAACTTTTCCTGCAAGTTGTACCCACCCTGACTAATCCGGGAAACTTCCCCCCTGGGCTTGCGTACCAAGGAAGTTGCAGGGGCCATTGTTGCAGTGACCAGTGGTGGAGGCGCTTGGTCCCGAATGGCGGCTGCTTCCTCGCGCGGAAAAATCTTGTGCAGCATCAATGGAACTGAAGTGGTTGGACTCTCAGGGGGAAAGACGGAGTGGCATGTAAGGGGTGGAAAGTAGCGCTGGTATGACCAGTGTGATGTGTCTTTAGGTATTGGGACTGGGACTGCGATTGCGAGGACAGTAGCGTATATATATGAGAAGTGAAGCACGCGCTCTAATGTGCGCACAATAATAAAACAAAGAGACAGGCGCACCTCGAAGACAACAATTGTTGAACGGGACATTGTTAACCGCCAGCGGGAGTTCGCAGCAATGTCCAGTCTTTTGTGCCACTCACGGTCCTTCTGAACTAACTTGCTTACGAGGGGATGGATGGACCAATCTATTACTACTTAGCAAGTACTACAGCAAAGTACTACAGTAAAGTACGTCTACATGGCAGGTGAGAAAAGACAGTAGATTAGCCGGGGCGCCACTCAAGTAGTGTTTGCCTCTCCGCCGGGAAAACCCGACGAGTGGCGTTCACGTGTCTGAAATCGTGGGACACTATTTAAGAGCGCGGAATTCCCACTCTTCTTTTCTTTTCTTCCACCAACTCGACTATGCTGCTCATCTACAGATAATGTAGTGTATTAGCCTACGTACAGTAGCAACAAAGTATATTAAATACAATGTGACGTTGCGGTATGAACAGTCATCAATGTGAATCCACAACGCCATCTTACCATGCGGTATGAACAGTCATCAATGCGAATCCACGACGCCATCTTACCACTTCGCAGACGTCAACTGTACCGTCTATGAGCGCACCCTGTGAGTAAAAGCCTTCACTGGTCTCGGATCTCCACTTACTCTGGTTAGTGGCTTCATCGCCACTAGATCGTCATCCCAGCTTATACTGATCGCGTGGCAGTACGTGGTCCCATTGATTGGAAAGAAGCTCAATTCGGACACATATTCCTTCCTCCACAGACTCATGCCAAAATCAGCGTATTCCTGGAACGGATCGACAGTATTTGGGAAGATAGGTAAGTTCCTTCTTGCCGCAATAAAAAAAACCCGTTCTTCATTGGCTAGTTCCATTGCGAAGATTGATTCGATGATTCCAGGAACAAGATGCCCCTCCCTGTCTTCCCAAAATATATTGCAGTCCGTGCGTGTCACTTCCGTGGTAGCATACTGTTTTCCAGCCATGCTGAAGCGCGAGTATTTCTCAATTTCAGTGTCATCCTGCGCTGCAATTTTCAGCCTCTGTACGGCTTGCTTGGTCTCGGCGTTGATCTTTGTGATTCTAGTGTCACGACCGGGTTGGAATTCTTTTTTGTCTTCTGTGACCGCTCGGAAGACAGCGACTTCGGACTGCATCCCTCCTGTCATTCCTGTGCAGTGCTGTAGGATACACTGTACCCTTTTAACAATGTCTGGTGCATCAGGATGTTGCAATATTGCCTTTACCCTGGCCGCCGCACAGAACGTCATCAGCATCGTCGTTTCAAGTTCCCCTGACGAGAGGTAAGAAAACGACGACGTAGATATCGTAACTGAGAACAGCTAACCTGATTTGTGGTTGGTATTCATTTTTTGCAGACAACCTATGATTCTCTCGAAAGGGAACATCCACCATCCGTGGAGAGGCCCATATCGTCATAGGAAGTGATCCAAATGCAGCGCTGCGTGATGATTGGGACGCCAGTGGATTCCAGGAAATATTCCGCTAAGTGATTCCAGGTACTTCCTCATATAGTGCTTGTACTGACGTGCGTGCTCCTCAGACGTGACGTAGGATGATCCCCATTGTATCGCTGTAGCAAGGAGCAAGGTGCTGTCTGCCAATCTTCTCCAGCGCAAATACTGCTCACTATCGTCATTCAACCCTTGGCCCCATAGTTTATGAAGGACGACTGGTAAGTCGAACTCGATCGAACCTCGCCATTGCTCGGCTTTGAGTTTCCCATGCTCAGGATTGCCGAGGTTTTGAGGTGCTCCACGGTGCCAGGATGGTCGCATGATCATACAGAGGTGAGTTTGGATTTCGTCAATTTCTCGATTTGATAGTGATTCGCTGGAAACAGGATCTTTTGGCTCCTCGACCTCCTTCTGGAGTTCTTGTACCAAATCGCGTCCTGGAAGTCCGTCGTCAGCTTGGCAGGGTTCATCAACCTCCATGGAGGAAGACTGGGGAGGATTCCGAGGGTTTCCTGCCTTTCTAAAGTGTTAGTATCTGTCTTTAGTTCCATGAGCCGTAGCTTACCAATAGCACGCTGAGTAGTGATTTTTTTGTTGGTCTTTTCTTTGAAGGGGGCAGGGTCACCATCAAGCCACGTTCCTCTACTACGTGTAACAGTGCCAGTACGCGAATGCGGTTGAGGGACGCCATGGACGCCCCCGAAGCGAGTCGGTCCCTAGCCTTTTGGACCTCCTCCATGTTAATTGGCTTCTCCGGAGAAGGACGAGATTTGCGGAGTTCTTGATTGGCAAGTCTGTCGATGACGATAAGGTCTCTGAAGTGAAACTGAACTAAGCCCAGGTAGAGATTATGCATGCCATCGGTGACCAAGAATCGAGTAGGGTCCCAGTAAGGAAGGCGAAGCAGTTCGGACCACCGTACCCCAGTCTCCTTGAATATTCTATCTCATGCTTTCTGCGACTCTGCTTCTTGCCAGTGGTTCGCAGCGTCGAGATACTCCTCGTGGGTGCGCATTCTCCACGTCTCGCATTTGAAGTTACTGATCTCTGATTTTTGCAGCCAACACAGGTTACAAAGATGAATGGCTGTCGGTCCCGCAAAGCCTACCACTTTTCGAGCTGCAGGCAAGTCGTTCACTGCAACTGCAATGACGGCACGTGATAAACGACCCTCTGGGTGTTCCATGGTCCTCGTGAACCATGAGCCATTCTGCCAAGCGGGTAGGAAGAGGTCGACGAGAGGACGCAGGAAGTGGTTAATCTCATCTAATGATGGCTCTCTTGGCCCAGGGATGATGCCTACGATGTAGATATTCTCTACCTTGTAGCGAAGACTCGGTGGGAGGTTGAGCAAAGCCATCGCAATTGAACCTACTGACTTCTTTTTGCCAGCCAACTTGTTTCCGTGGGGGTTGAACCAGTCGACAGAGAGACTCCAGGCCAACCTGAGGTCGCCCCTGTGTAGCCCGTCCATGAACGGTTTGCCATCTGGTCCTACGATCTCGGTAATTCCTGTCCCATCCTTTATGTCCCAAAGGTGATACTTATCATTTAACCTCGTTCCGTGCTCCATCGCAGCTTCCATACCCGGCCGGCTCAGTAACCCGGCTAGAAAGTCATTGTAGTCCTGGACCACGAAGGGCCTTATCAGTACGACCAATCGACCATTCCCGGTTTTCTTACATTTGACGAGACGCTGTCCGCAAGGCTTGCTACCACGGTACTTCTTGAAGGTGCATCGTTCGGGATACACAGTTTCTTTTTTCTTCGTGATTGGTGGGTAGGTACATGAGCACCGGACACAAGTAGCGTGCGTCCGCATGGTGGGTTCCAGATCAAATTTTTTGCATACAGAACGGATGTCGCGCAGCACATAATTAGGCTCCTCGGCCAATTGGTGCGAGGTCAACGAAGCGCGGTGATCTGAAGCGTTTGAAGTACCTAAAGCAGTTCTCAACAAAAGGTCCAGGAGTTCCAACGTAGCGTTACTCCAAGGACATGTGAGCTTTCCAAAAACGTTCAGGATGACGGCGATTAGCAAGGTGAGGAGAATTAGTGGATTAGCCCTCCAGAAGTTGAGGGTGAATTTCGTTTCTAAGGACAGATGAGCAACCTCGCATGGTGTTGATAAGAATCCCCGCACCGGTATCCACAATTCTGGACGCTGTTTCTTGTGGTGAGGCATCTTCCGCCGACCTATCCCCCAGCATCGTCACGACGCTCCTGATTGGTGCCAACAGTTCCCTCAAGTTTTTTTCCACCTCTTGACGAAGCAGCTTGTTGGTGTTGTCTCCTTCGGTGTTGAGGTGAGTGACGAGATCAAGATGTTCGACGAGCCACCTGAGCTGGCCCTCTAAATCTACTCGGATCTCTTCCTGTTTACCGGTCTTACTCAAATCTTCAATCGTGTTCTGTATATGTCGAGCGCAACAGTGCATTTCGTGGTCAATCAAAATCAGTTTAGCGAATGCTTTGTCCAGTCCCTCGAGGTCTGTAACGTCCAAGATGGCGATGTTCGGTTGCGTTGTCTGCGGGTAGGCCCAGTTGCTCGGCACGTTGTCCGTAAAATTCACTGATTGACCCACTTCATGTGGGGTCCAAGAAGCTTCTTCGAGGGTCATTTTGAATACCCCCCTGGAGATTTCCTCCCGCTAACAGGTACGCAGTCATGAGATGATGAACGTGGAATGTCTCGAACCGCTCACATTTTCATCAGGGGTTGGTCCCATCGACATTTGCGCCATCCGTTGAGTTAAATCTTCCTGTGAACATATCAGCGTAGATGCGGTATACATGCGAATAGACGCACCCCACAATTGGATCCATTCCCTGGTACATGTAAGACGAGATCGGCTTGATCGCTCCTCATATGCATGCGTTTTTCGTTGATAGTGATCTCCTTCCCCTTGGGGCCGCAAGTCGTGCAGAAACATAGTGCCATGGGTTTGATAAGTAGAGTACTGTTCCCCTTATATACGAAGTCGCCGCCTTGTACTTGTAAATTACCCTTCAGCCTTTGTATTTCCGTATTTCCATATCTCTCTTGTATCTAAGCGAGTGGTATACGTTCTATCTCCATTGTCTCCAAGCTCTCTCTTGTCTCTAAGCAGGAGCGGGTTCATTGTTTACCGTAAGTCGTCTGCTCTTTTGTCTCTGTTTTAGGATCACTTAATTGTTTCGATCCAAGACTTAAGGATCATCGTGCTTTCATCCCCACATCCTAGTCCAACGCTCTCCTTCACGGTCATGGTGGTATGTCGTCACTGGTTTTACTATTCATAGCGCTCACTATTCCCACCAGAGGCATGTTCATCTCCGAAAGCACTGCGCATCCCAAAAACCAGCGCGTCAGGCTACCAGAGTTGCTCCAAAGGTGTGCTCCCTGCTTATAGTTCTGAATGTTGTACTCATTTCTGAGCATAGTTTCTGGGATGCAAGTGGTGGCTGTCGCTCCTCCTCGAATTGGCTGGCTCTGCACTTGCTGGTGCTGCAGCCGGGCTGGCTCTACCAGCTATAGTTTTATTGTCAGTCGCTATTAGGGATTTACTGTATTTGCCACTCCAGGTCCCCACTCGGTGACCCACTGACCCACCCACTGAGTGGGGCAATTACTCATTTGCAAGAACATATGCGGAATCTGTAGTTGGATATCAATCTCCTAAATTTCTTGGTACTTATTACTAACCTGTTCAGTTACATAGCCGTAGTACATTTCGTCGCATAGATAGCCCATCTAATCAAATATGCATCTACCCATATTAAACAGAAATTAACGAACATTATGACTGTAATAGTCAAGACAATGCTTGGTATCTGTAAGGGTTATTACATTAATAATACTCTTCCACACATCTCTTCCATTTGAGGCATAAATATCTAGAATCAGTGAATGTCAATATTTAGAGCTGCATCTTAAATTCCTTTATTCTGTATAGGCGATGAGAATGTCACACGAACATGTCCTCAAACACTGATTCCATTTGTTTAACACTATTTACCTCCTATGTCCAATGAGCATATTTGACCATGTCCCAGGTGTAAGTAATGTCTCCATTGTTCCAGCACCCTGATAACGCTAAGCAGTTCTTTGTCCACAATCAGATAGTTCCTTTCTTCCAGGGACATTGAATAGCTGGAATAGGCAACCAGGTGCCAGAGACCGTCTTCCTTTTCTATAGATAACACTGCCCCTATTGTGTAATTCGAAGCGTCGCTTTCGAGCTGGAATTTGCAATCTAAATCAGGGTAGGCCAAGATTGGCGCAGTGGTGAAGTGATTTTTAAGCGTATTAAACACATTTTGTTGAGCTTCTTTCCACTCGAAGGGTTGCTCCTTCTTTGTGAGATTATTCAGAGGGTGTGCAACTTGTGCATAGCCTTGAATGAACCTTCGGTAGAAATTGGCGAGGCCTAGGAAGCTCCTTACTTCCCGAACTGTTTTGGGCGTAGGCCATTTGGTGATAGCCATGACCTTTTCTTGATCCATTTTGATACCGTCCTTTCCTATGATCATTCCGAGGAAGTCTACTTCTGTGGCGCGGAAGGTACACTTTTCTGGTTTTACGAATTAGTCATTTTCCTCGAGGTGACGCAGTACTTCTTGTACGATTTTGTCGTGCTCCTCTTGGTTATCGGTTTTTGTGAAGATCATGAGGTCGTTGATGTAGACCACCACAACGTTATCCATATCTGCGAAGATCTCGTTCATCATCACTTGGAAGGTGGTGGGGGAGTTGCATAATCCAAAGTACATGACGAGGGGTTCAAACGATCTGCGGAAGCAGACAAAAGCCGCTTTCCATTCGTCGCCTTCTTTGATCCAGACATTATTGTAGCCCCACCTTAGATCCATTTTAGTGAATAACTTAGCTCCTTTGAGCTTATCGACAAGCTGTCCGATCAACGGCAGCGGGTAGTTGTTTTTAACCATGTGTTTGTTTAGGTAGCTGATACAACCCTTAGACCTAAGTCCTCAGGTTACTGCTTGGCAACTAAGAGCTCTATGGAAGAGTGAAGAGAGTAGTTGGAATCTAGGCTGGGTTGGCCTTAGGGAGGAAGATGCCCAAGTGAACTAGACTGGGGTTGCCAGTTGACGTTCACTGGGTTTATATATTCATGGAGTACATAGGTTTACATAAGCATTTCGTCTATAAGAGTCCAAGCCCTTTGCCCTAGGGTGTAGGGGAGTGGCTGAAACATGTATCAAATGTGAAACATGTCAATGAAATGGAGATGAAACATGTGAGATGGAAGCGTAGTGAAATGGAAGAGAAGCATGAGAAGCGTCCATGAAACGCGGAGGTGAAACATGATGGAATGGAAGAGAAGAGAAGCATGCACAGGCTTTTGGCTGTGTCACGGGTTGTGACATGCGCGAGGTGAAACAAGTGACAATGGTGCAGAGATCAGAGGGCGAGGCTATGGCCGTTGATCCTGTGATAAGATAAAAGTTAAGATGTGATAAGATTGGATAAGAGGAAAAAGAAAGATAAGTCCGTAAGTCCTTGAGATGTCATCTGATAAGGACTGGATGAGGAGCGAAGCATAACAGTAGCGGTAGTCCTGTACCATGCGTTTCCTGCCATCTTTCTTTGGCACGAAGAACACAGGGCTTGTTTGCGGAGATTTAGAAGGTCTAATATACTTGGGAAGTGCCGTCTGGCGCCGGCAGAAACCTTGCTTGTGAATTAATATTGTCGCATGCGTGCACTCGGCGAATGCTGGTAAGACAGGGGCTGCACTTTATCTCACGACTTTTGGGTCTGACAGAAACCTTGTCAAGCAAGGTGATCACTTCTTGAGCTGATCATCTAAAAACGCGGTAACCTCTTCTTGCTCTGTCGGTGATAGAGGGATGATGCGTCCCTTGCAGGGTTTAAATGATTCTTTGAACTCAATGGCGTGATCCCATGGTGTCCTAATGGGCATCCGCTCTGACTCCTTTTTTGAGAATACTTTTAGGTATTTGTGATATTCTTTCAGTACTAGTTCTTCTGGTGTTTTCTCAGTTTGTTTGGGTTTATCGAGGGAGTGAAGCTGCTGGTGTATGTAGTACTGCAGTTCTTCTTCTTTAGATTCAAGACGTCGTATAAATGGGGACTTGTCCTGCAAGTGAGCACATTGTCGAGGGCAACGCGTCATCTTCACCATGCCTTGAGTCCAGTCGATTTTGGGATTGTGGCGCTTTAGCCAGGAGAAGCCTAGGATGAAGGCGTTCTTGCCAAGATCCATTACTTCTGCCGAGATCCTCTCATGGTGCCCCTGAAATTCTAGAACTAGTTCCACAGCGTGGGATATAGATCCAGTGGAGTTGCGTGTGCCATCCACATTATAGACAGGTATGGGGTGTCGGAGATTAAAGAGCGGGATGTGGTTCTCGTCGGCCCATTGCTGATCGATGAAAATAGCATTTGCGCCCAAATCCAGGAGTGCATTAAGTGTGGTGTAGTTGCCTCGTCGTTCCCATGGACAGATCTTTATTTCCATGAGAATTTCCTGCTCTGGGTTAGCGGTGTAAATGTAGGCATCGTCGGGTATGAGGTTTTTATTTTTTGTATAAGCTGAATTAAGCCCAGGTATATCATCCCTGGCGAGCTCCGAAGGAGACCCGGCTGATGGCAAAGGTGAATTTAATTTAGTACCTACAGAATCCTCCTTGTCTAGGGTTTCTTCTATAGGCAGCACAGCGAATCTATTTGCGGGGCTAGGACCCAAGGTGTTCCCAGTGGACTGCGGGCCTAGTCTTTTCCTGACTTCTTCTTCTTGAGGTTTTCATAGTCCGTGAACCATGCGCAGGCCTTGGCGAAGTCCATGCCTTGTATGGATGCACGGAAGTCCCTTGATTTGCCCTTCTCAGGCTTCGCTGTGGCTTCCTTTTTGCCAGTGGGCTTATCTTCGGTGCTTTTATCCTCATCCCAGGAGGTTGTGGCTTTCTCTGTAGAGCATACATTGTGGCCACCTTTGCTGCATTTGCAGTCTTTCTTATGTCCACCACCTAGGAACTTGCATTCCGGGCTTTGGATTTTGGGCTTTGGGCAGTCTTTAATGAAGTGCCTGTCTTCGCTGCCGCAGTTGTAGCATTTGTTGGAGCATTTTTGGACCGCATCCACATCCATGGCATTGGGGTCACAGCTCCTGCCAGCAGACTGCTCTGCCGTTCCTTTCCTCATAAAGGTGAACAGGGCCGTCCTTATGCCAAGTTCGCAAAGATCCGCCTTGAGGACGGCAAGATCCGTGTAGCACCCCTTTTCTAAGAGGAGCCTCTTCATCAAGGTGGAGTCTGCCTTGGTTTCCATTATTTCGAGAAGCCTCGTGTCATTCCAGCCGGCATGGAGGGCGTGCGTCTTGAATTTTGTCAGGTAGGTTTCTACCGACATTCCATCTCATTTCAAGGTCATCAAGGCCTTGCGGTTCCACTCCCGCTCATTGGCATAGCGGTATTGGTTGACCAGCTTTATTTAGAAGTCTGCCCATGTCAATGGCTGGCCCCGAAGCATGGACATGATGTGGGCTCATGCAAACTCGCCGGCCCCTTTGGTCATGTGGGACAGGACCACTTTTACTACAGTGTCCCCTTGTAGTGTGGCGGTGTTCTCCGCCTTCCGTATCTGGACTTTCGTCCACCATTCTTCGAACGTTTTTCCCTTGCTTCCATTGAAGTCGCTGGAGTCCTTGATGATTTTGGAGAGCTTCGGGTCTGCCTGCCCCTGAGGCTGCTGTTGCCTCGGCTGGGTGCCTCCTTGTTGCGCCAGCTGGTCTTGTAAGGATGTTATCTGGGCCTGCATTACGTTTACTTGTTGGGCTGCAGTACGAGCCCTTTGGTCAGTGTTGTGCAGCTCCGTTGCCAGAGTCTGATTCTGTGCAAGGATCTGCTGTTGGATGAGCTCCCCTTGTTCGAGGTGGAGCTGAAGAGCTTGGGTGAAGGGTGCCCAGTTGGCGTTCATTGCCAAGGCATCCAAGGCGTCAGAAAGGGCGAGGGGAATAGCAGCCATTTTGTAAGGGGTGAGAAAAGAAGATGTATTTTACAGCGGTTTTCATTTCGTTGCGGAAAAATTGCTGAGGAAAGTCGCAAGTCGGGGCCTGCCGGGAAAGGACCCCGGGTGCGCCTTACCAATTTGTTTGCACGCTTTGTAAGCAGTGTTCGAAACGCGCCGCATTCTCTCGTTCACCGACATTCAACGTCGGTGACGTTCCCG